>PVJC01004637.1:0-62825 GCA_004026665.1 Murina feae | reverse complement strand
TGCTGCGTAGTTACCACCCCACTTCCAGAGGCCCAGTGCCCACCCTGGAAGTTCCTGCCCTGCTCCCAGCCAGCTGCTGCATAGTTCCTGACCTGCTTCCTGACCTGCTCCTAGCAACCCAGGTACCCAGCCACTCCTTCAGCCGAGGCCAGGGAAGGCAGAAAGCTTGGATTTCTCCATCAGTTGCCGGGGGCAACCCAAGCCTCCAGCTCCATGGCCATGGCCTTGGCCATCTTTAATGGGTTATTTTGCATATCACTCTGATTGGCTGGTGAACGTGGCTTAAGTGTAGTGGAGTGAGGGCTAATTTGCATGTTTGTCTATTATTATATAGTATTATATAGGACTAGGGGCCTGGTGCACAAAAATTTGTGCACTCAGGGGGTCCCTCAACCCGGCCTGTGCCCTCTCGCAGTCTGGGACCCCTCAGCAGATGTCCACCTGCTGGTGTGCCTGGCCAGCCTGGGGGAGAGGCTGATGGCTGTTTGCAGGCTGGCCAACCCCCCCAGTGTGGACCCTTACCCCATTGAGGTATGTCCAGCCTGGGTGAGGGGCTGAGGGCCGTTTTCAGGCTTCCCACAGTCCCTTCAGGGTTCGAGTCCCTACTGGGGTACCTGGCCAGCCTGGGTGAGGGGCTGAGGACCGTTTTTAGGCTTTCAGGCTGCCCACAGCTGCCATTGACCCAAGGTCCCAGCGAGGCTGGCTGGAATCAGGTTCCTGGGGTTTATTTATCTTCTATAATTGAAACACTGTTGCTTTGAGCCGAGGCCTAGGCAGGTAAGGAAGCCTCCTGTTTGTTTCAGTTCTGTGGCTTCTATAATTGAAACATTGTTACGGTGAACAGAGGCTCAGCCAGCCTAGGCAGGCAGTTGCAAAGGAAGCCTGCTGTTTACTCTAACTCTGAGGCTGCCGGCCACCATCTTGGCTGGGTTAATTTGCATACAACCCCTCTGATTGGATGGTGGGCGTGGCTTGGCTGGAGACATGGCTTAGGAGCCCCAGAGAGATGGTTAATTTGCATATTACTCTTTTATTAGGTTAGATAAGTAAGTGCTTTCCTAACTTCACTACCATGTTTTTTATTTTTCTTTTCTACTCACAGTTTCCATTTCTTTACATGCTTTCTTCATTGCATTTTGCCTTCAGCCTTTTTCTTTGTATTCTCTGGTCTTGGTTTGATTCAGTATATATTTAAGTGCTGATAAGCAAAGTATAATAGATAGTCACCATCAGTAACAGACAGTTGAATAAAATTATATAGATCAGGCAAATTCAACATTCATGAAAGAGGCATTAATGGTCAGTGGACATTAAAATGTTAAAAGAATGAGCTACATATCAGGAAAGCATCAGTTGAAATGATGATGAAGCAATCTGCTCAGGAAGTTTTGTAGGGTCTGGAATAGAAAAAGAACCTTTAACAAGACGAATGGCAAAGGCTATGGCTAGTTGGAAGTTTGATTAGATTAAGGGTGTGATTGTCCCACAGTCCATGGTCACAGACAGTGGAAACTTGTACTGGAATCTGGTTGCTTTTCTTCAAGTTTGAATTACTTTCATTGATTTTTCAATCATAGACTGCTCCTCTACTTGGGGGGTTTCTCTGAACACATGGAAGATTTTAGGGATAAAAAAGATATTATGTTGTGCTATCTAAAATCAGAAGCAGCAGCTAAAGTTGACTTTTGTCTCAGGGCTTCTTTAGGTTACTAAAATAAATAAAAATGGAAGAAGTATGGGCTTCCATATTTAGGTTAGTATCATATTATATTTCTATCTTCTACCATAAGAATAATTCATTGTGTAGTTTAATAGAATATACCTCATAAATTCTGCTTAGTTTAAATTTCCAGGATGATAACGAGACAACAGTTTCATTGCTGCATCCTGGTAGAAAGAATATTCTCCTCAGTAGGGCCCTGTGACAGGGACATTTTCTTCACTTCTGTTATTGGATGGGGATATTGAGGCTCTCAGGCATTTAAGTGTCATGATTTCAATAAGGGTTGAAATTTTGAAATTTGATAGTACTTCCAAAGGTACTAACTTTTAGTTTTTTGTAGATCAGTTAGAAAGCATATGAAGCCCTTATTATTTTTGTCATCCTTATTGGAGAGAGAAGTCAAGTGTACAACAAATATCTCTGTGTTTAAAGATAGCTGTTCTTGTACTTGGTCCAGACAATGTCAATGTGCCTTCCACATTTGTACAGACCATTCTGATGAAGTCTGAGGCTTTGTGGCCCAGTGGAGGCCAGTAGACATAGGGTAGAATAGAGGTCAAGATTGACTCTCCTCCTACTGAAATTGCATCATGTAATTCCATTAGTGTCTCCATCTGATGATGAGAATGATGAGCATGTCCATGTCACAAAGCTGTGGCTTGTGCAAGGCTGAGGTGTAGCACAGACGCACATAGGTGCTGGAAAGTCATAATGGAATTTGAAATGAGGTTATATATATGGAAGTGTTGGCAGCGAGATAGCACCAGAATGTCACTGGCGATTGGACCTTGGTTCAGCAACCTCAGTTCTTGAGTTCTGGTTAAGAAAGAATTCAGATTCAAGACCCAAACTATAAAAGTTTATTTAGAAAGTCACAGAGGTAGGAAAAGTGAGCCAATTTGTGTGGCTCAGGAAACAAGTCACAGAGACAAATGAAGGGCTCTTGGAACTTAGGAGGGAAAGAGAGGCAAGGAAATCTCCCCTGGGGGAAGGAGTGGAAAAAAAGTGTAATCCCTATGGGAACTGCTACTGTGTCCTCTGTCTTGAGGGTATTTATCTGGAGCTTTCTGGGGAGAATCTCAATAGAATACTCATTAGCTTTCCAAATATGTTCTTTCTAAAAGTGTTGTGGTCTCTACTGATAGGTCAGACCTGGACAGGGGGTCACTAGTCAGTGCAGCTGGTTCTGAGGTCAGCCATGGCATCACTTGTCTGGTTTTGCTGCTTTTTTGGGCCTGAAGCTAAAATACAACTGAGGCCTAGATGTTACACCTGAGTTAATGGTTAAGGAAGTGATCAGTGCAAGGGCACTCAAGGGAGTTGAATGAGGCTACTCTTTGGCCTCCTGTCCTCCAAGAGGGTCTACTGCATAATAAATGACATGCCAGGGCAGGATCTGAACCACATTACCAGTGATACCCTGGGGCAAGGTCCTTGTTTTCCCAGTTTTGCCTGTTGCTAGGCACCCAGTCTTTCCACCCTGGTGACCTTTTGTACCTGGCCCACCTCCTTGTTCTGCTCATGTCTCTGCCTAACTGCCTATCACAGAAGCATTTTGTAAAGAATTCTACAAATTACAGGTGGCATTTGTGATGTACAAACCAATGGAAATGGCTTCTGTTGCCTTCAAAAAAGCCACTTTCCAATGGCCCTGTTGCCCTTGGAAGTGCTTCCACTCATCTTCTTTTGAACTACCCAAGAATGCTTCTGGCCTGCATGACTGAACTTAACTGACTTTAGTGGAAATCATTTGGAGCTAGACTCATGTTTAATTTCCTCCTCAGAGTTCTAATTTTGAAAGACAATTGTTGGGAGAAAGTTGATACTTGAATTTCTGAATCAAACTCAATAGCATATACTCCATATGCTAACATTTTGTTTGTTGTTTTGCTTTTAAAATCTGTTCTGTGACAAGAATTGGGACTGTTGGCCACAGAAATGGGCAATTAAGCCCAGCTGGTTTGGCTCAGGAGGTCATGGTTCAATGCCTGGCCGGGCACTTGCCCAGGTTGTGAGCTTGATCCCCAGTGGAGCTCGTGCAGGAGGCAGCTAGTGATCAGTGATTCTCTCTTATCATTGATGTTTCTTTATTTCTTTCCGTCTCTCTTCCTCTCTGAAAGCAATAAAATATATTTAAAAAACCACAAAAGAAATGGGCAATCAACTGCCTTGTCTTCTTATCCATTGTTTTGAAGCATTTCTCAGCTAAATGTATTTTTAATTTTGTAGTTAAATAAAATTGTTGACAAATATCAATTGTAGCCAATAATACTCATGAATATATAATTGCTTTCTAAAAGGATACTAATAAAATTATCTTCTAAAACAATAACAAAACCATAGTTATCAAAGAGCAGTAGTACTGGGAGATAATTTTTTAAAAATGTTTTATTTTGAAGGTCTTTATTTTGGAACTAAAATTTTTTTAAAAAAATACTTTGAAAAAATAAAAATGACTTGACATAGGTACAATTAAATTGCCCATCCTTTTGGACAGAAGGCAGTGGGTTGGGGGGTGCCTAGATGGTGTAAGATTCAAGGATATTTTGGGAGGTTCCTTCATCCCAAATTTCCTTGACACGTCCGCATGGCAGGATGCCTGCAATCCTGCTATTTGAGCTTCATTCCTATGTAATTACAGCATGATTCCCTATTTAAATGCAAATGGACCTAAAATGGTATCCCATTAAGGTGTTATCTGTCATTAAGACTAGAATAACTTAGTTTAGTCCGGGGTTGATTTCAATAGGAAAGAGAATAATAGATAATTCTAGAAGGCAGGTGCCTCCTGGAGGTGTTGGGTATGAGAACAGGGACCAGGGTTGGGAGAGGTGAGATTTATCAAATTTGGCAGCAAATCTGAGCCTTGATTTGGTTTTCATGTCTCCCTCGTTTAGTGACAGGGGAGGCAGGTGGCATCTGAGCCATTCACAGACAGCTGTTGTGCCAAATAAACAAAACTACTTTCATTTTAGCGGAGCTCGAGAAGCTCTAGAGAAGTGTTTATCTGGCAACAAAATGACCTTGAGCCCATTCCATAGCAGAAGCCCATTTAGTCAACCCTCAGAGAAAACAGGAATTTGGGCCTGCTCATAGGAGCTTTATTTCCTTCCAACATGTGCATCTAAAAGTTATAATTGCAAAAATTATGTATTCAAGATTGGCTTTGCACCAAGGACTGCTGTGCATGGCAGCCACGCTACTAGGTGTATCAGCCTTTGTTAGCACCTGAGCACATGAAAGAGGAAGTGAGCTTATCATTTTCCCCCTAGCACTTAGATAGATCTGTGCTGGTTCAAGGACTTCCATACCCCACAGCCCTGTGACATGGACATTTTCATTGTCCCATCTACTGATGAAGATACCAAGCTCTAGGGAATTCAACATGCCTTTCCTTTCTTTCCAAATAAAGAACTTGTAAAAGAAACACTCAGTTTTCCACCTCTCTATATAGAGAAAACCAAGTTCTTCCTTACCGTGTGTTTCTTTCTCCTGTGGGTTTCTTTGCCTTTGCAGGGAGCACTTCTGACACTTGTGGTCATCAAATGTGTAGAGGTTTGCCCCACACCAACCAGTAATTCTCAGACCTGCTGGTTATCCAACAATTTAACACAATTCTAACTCTGTCTACCTCGAGAAAGCATCAAATGCCACAGGTTAAGGGCTCTGTCCCACATGACTGCCCCTACCCCCCTTCAGATGATAGTCGCAGCCCAGGCTATCTGTCATCCGAGCCTCTGGCTATAGATTGGAGGTTCCCATGACCTCTCCTTGGGTTTAATTTTTTAGAGGAGCTCACAGAACTCGGTGACGCACTTCTTATATTTACCTGTTTATTAAAGAATATGATAAAGGACAGAGATGAAAAGCCAAATGAAGAAATTCATGGGGTGAAGTCTGGAAGGATCCTGAGTCAAGGAATTTTTGTCCCCGTGAGGTTGGGGTACATCATCCTCATTGTGTTTGTCAGACTGGAAGCTCACTGGCCACTGTACAGTTGGGATTTTTATGCAGGCTTCATCATGTAGGCATGATCAGTTATTAACTCCATTTCCAGCCTATCTCCCCTCTTTGGAGGATGGGGGTGGAGCTGAAAATTCCAAGCTTCTGATCATGGCTTGGTCTTTCTGGTGACCAGCCCCCACCCAGCAGGAAATTGTAACGGACTAAGGAGCTTGTTTTTAGGAACTGGGCTCAAAGACCAAATAGTAGAGCAAAAAGTGTTCTTAGTACTATTATTGTTTAGGAAATTACAAGGGTCTTAGCAGCTCTGTACCAGGGACTGGTACCTATTATACCTACATACATACCTATTATGTCATAGGACTGGTACCTATTATACATACAGACATACTTATTATGTCACAGAACCTAAATATAAATATCCTATTCCAAGAGTCATACATGAGTTAGAAAAAAAACTACAAGCATCAAAATGGTTAAAATGCAATGCATTAACTAAGGGAATTTTGAAAGGGGTATATAAGCAGTGCTGTTGTTCTTTCATTCAAACTTTGTATGCAGATTGCCTCTATTATTCAGACTTGGAGGACTGAATTATCACCCAAATGAAATTGTTTCATATGAATATTATAGATTAAAAAAAATTGAAAGCAAGCAAGATTCACCTTGCTGTGAACTTACCTTTTGCCACCCCTGAGTTAGATATTTGGATGAATTTAGTCTGGAAATTATAATGATTCTTTTCTAAATCTCCTGTAGAAACATGTTTATTAGATATAAACTGCCATTTGTTCAATATTAAAATGATGAAAGCAACAA
The DNA here is from genome assembly GCA_004026665.1 of Murina feae. Classification (NCBI taxonomy): domain Eukaryota; kingdom Metazoa; phylum Chordata; class Mammalia; order Chiroptera; family Vespertilionidae; genus Murina; species Murina feae. Next base: position 56,320 of record PVJC01004637.1, on the reverse strand, counting down.
ACATTTATTGAGATAAGATTTAATTAAAATGATCATTCCTTCCCTCCTCTGCTGGTGTTATTTCCATTTGTGTGAGTATAAATTCAATAAAGTAAGAAATGCATTGATCAGAGCAAGGATTCTATAATATAAATAAAAATCTTTCATAGTAAAATAAAGATGTCATTTTTTCCCCCCTCCTCCAAATGCTGAAGAAATGTCTTTAATTAAAGTCCATAGTTTCAGGGATTGTAGAGTCAAGCAAAACAAACCTCTTGGAATTTAGGCTGTGATACCAATATTCTAGATTTATATGTGTATTCTTATTTCAATAGGAAAATAAGGGATTGAATAATTGCATTCACTCTCCATAAAGAAGACTGAATTGATCCCTTATGTTAGCTCTCTACGTTTTACTTTGTGGCTTATTTACAATCTCTCTCTTTGAATTGGACTTCAGACTATTCAGAAAGGTATGTAAACTACAAAATCATCTATTTAGAGGAAAATAGATGTGAAGACTAAGGCAAAGGAGAAGTATAGATCCAATAGGAAAGTAAATCTAGGTTCAAGTTATGAATGGCCAGAGAAAGACCTGAATACCAGATGAAGACGGGAATCCTATGGGACAAGTGTTGTCGAATATCTGTTGTATCGTTTTAGATCTTTCAACAGTTAAATTTAAAAAATCACAACATAATAGAATCTTGCAGTGATAGCACATCTCCTTTTAGTTTTTGCCTATTATTGAAGTGAGGAAATGAAGTTTTAAATAATATAAACTACTTACCCAAAGTCAGGGAAGTAGACGGACCAGGAACAGGATCTGAGCCAGTAATGCAGGGTTTCCTCTTAGTGTCTACACCAAGCATGTCAAACTCAAAGGCTAAGATGGGCCAAATAAACAAGGTTTAAGTTTATGTGGTAGCAAAAAAATAAAAGCTTCAATTTTCATAGAAATGTAGGTTTATTTTGATGGAGACATGCTGAATACAAAGGGCTGAAATAAATGAGTAATTGTGAACACAAAATAATAGAACATTTTGATAGAAATTAATATTTTTTCTTGAACATTAACTTACCAGATACTGAATAACTACACAAATTAATAAGCTTAACACAAATAAACCTATTTTTCTTGTTCTCTGAAAGCAAATATTTCCTGTTGCGCACACCAAACAAGTCAGTCCAAGACTAATGAGATGGCAATCAGCTGCTAAAATATTCGCTGCTAGTATTAGTGGAGAAAAATGGTGTGCCTGCACTTAAGGCGCATAAGGGAAATGAATGCAACACAATTATAATCAGTCATTAATGAACGTTGTAGTTCATTATTAATAATTATATGTAACAGGATATTGTAAAAATTAAGTTACAAAATTTTTATTAAAATATTTCTTACATACTGTTATATTGGCTGGGCCACAAAAATATTTGTTGCAGGCCACATGTGGCTGTAGCCCAAGAGTTTGACATGCTTGGTCTACATGGTTGTCTGTGGTTCACTTTTGATATACTGAGTGTGTGTGTGTGTGTGTGTGTGTGTGTGTGTATAGGTCGAGTCCTGAAATCAAATGATCTGTGCTCAACTTTCAACTCTTTAGTTAATTAGCTGGCACAACTTGGTCAATGTACTCGCCCTCTCTGTATCTAATTTTCCTCAAATATAAAGTTGGAATAACAATAGCAATGAGGATAACTACATTTTGCAAAGCCCTTAGAATGGGGCCTGACATTTACTGAATGCTTAATAAATTGTTCACGATGAAGACGATAGTGATGATGACAATAACAGACTTATTTCTCTAGTTTGTTATTTCCTAGTGCACATGAACTATAGCTATATGCCTCTGTATGTGCAATGCCAATCTGCTCACACCGCCATTATTCAATGAATATTGTTTGCCCTCCAGGATAATCAGTTGAATATAGTAAGCATCAAATAAGTATTTGGAGAGTTCTGAAAACAACGTTTAAGGAAGACTGCTCTGAAAATAGTTGGAGGCATAGCTAGAGAAGGACTGGCTGGATGTTATGGGCTAAATTGTATTCCTACAAAATTCTTATGTTGAAGTTCTAACCTACAGTACCTCAGAATGTGACTGTAAATGGAGGTTGGGCTTTTAAAGAGGAGATTAAGGGTAAAATGAAGTCCTATGGGTGGGCTCTCATCCAATATGACTGGTTCCTTCCAAAAAGAAGAGATAAGGACATAGACATGCACAGAGTGAGCAGACAGCCATCTATAAGTCAGGGTGAGAGGCTGTCAAAGAAACCAAGCCTGCCAACACCTTAATTTTGGAGCCTTCAAAATTGTGAAAAAATAACTTTCTATCATTTAAGCCACATAGTCTGTGGTGCTGTGTGTGGTAGCTTCAGCAGATGAATACAGGTAGAGTAGGAAAGAAGCCCACCCGTGTTGTTTAACATTTCAGAGTGGCATGGAATCACTTGAAGCAGGATGGTGATGCTGGGGATTTGTGGTTCACATGGGACTGAAACTTAGATCCATTAAACCTAGGAGTTGAAGAGACCTTTGGAGATCAACCCTTTGAAATCCCTGTTCGGTGCATGAATGCTCCCGCATCCCCTTTCTCAGAATGTCGTTTGAGCTCTGCTTCTCATACTTTGTAACTAAATTCTTTGAATTTCTTAAATTGTAAGAATGTCTTTACAATGAGACCAGATCTGCTTTCTTCTGCCTCTGTATGACCTTGAGCAAGCTATCGAAATTCTCTGATCTATCAGCAGTGAAGGAAAAAAATAATACTGATTTTGCAAGACTGTTGGAAGGATTAAGTGAATCCTTGTGTAGCACTTGGCATATGGCGGGGCTTTCTTCAATAAATGATGGTTTTGTACCCTGCCCTGTCCCCATTGGATATCTACTCGTAGAGGAAGTTACCACTGGTTATTCGTCTCAGCTTTACATTTAAAAATCTAATTCAGCCCTGACCAGTTTGGCTCGGTGGATAGAGCGTTGGCCTGCAGACTCAAGGGTCCCAGGTTGGATTCTGGTCAAGGGCATGTACCTTGGTTGCAGGCACATCCCCTGTAGGAAGTGTGCAGGAGGCAGCAAATCGATGTTTCTCTCTCATCGATGTTTCTGACTCTCTATCCCTCTCCCTTCCTCTCTGTAAAAAATCAATAAAATATTTAAAAAAAAAATAAAAATCTAATTCAGAATGAGTTTTCCACCTGAGTTCACCCGAGGAAGATGTTGGGAAGGATCTCAATTCTTCAGTGTGTCCTTCTCATCAATAATTTATGCATCAAAATGCCCATTTTATTAAAGCCTTTATTTATTTATTTTTTACCGTTTTCTTTTGGTATAATAATGGAATTTTAAGATAAGAAAGTAGAATGATATACCTACTTGTGGGATGATGCTATTTTCAGGGAAATGCAACAAAAGATGAGTTTGCAGTGACATTCATTTTTTTCAAAGTTGATACTAGTCTTTTGTGAATGAATTGGAATGTTGCAGCAAACACAGATGGCCGTGACTTGAAGATGGAGGCTGACTGCATGGAAATCTTATGCCTAATTATGACCATGCTCAGAGTGCTGAGAACACATAAGTTGGCAGAATGTGGTTGGAAATGGTGTTTGAACGTCTCCTTTTTTCCCATGCATACATCCAATTTTTAGGAAGAAAGGCCTTTTTATAACATTTCCTGAAAGACATTTACTTTTTTCTCTCCTGAGTAACAAAGTGAACTTCAATGTCCTTCAATGAAAGTATAGAGTGGGACTGTCATTCATTATTGTTTCCATTATTGAGAATTTAACATTTAAGCCAGAAAAATGAATTCTAGAATGTCAAGTCTTGAATTTAATATTTAGATGATCTGTGTGTTTCTAAGCCTTTTTTTTTTCTAAAATAAGCTGCTACATTTGCAATTAATGAACCCAAGTAGAAGAGCAATGGTGTGTCTACTGTCTAATGGGAAAATAAGGTTATAAGCAAGGAAAGTATGTTGTTTAAATTACATGTGTAATGAATAGAAAAAGACCCAGTTGATAGGCAAGAATTTGAAAAATGTAGTTTACACCCAGTTTCCTTTGAGATGGCTCATTGTGCCCCAACAAGAGGTAGTGGTTTTACTTCGTGGCTGGAGTCCAGGTGTGGCAGTGTGGCCCGGGCTCAGGGAAAGGCTTTCATAAGCAATTTCACATCATAAATAGAATTTTCATATAATGTCTTAAATTTTGCATCTAATTCTTTTTTGTTTCTTGCAATACGTAATCTGGGTTTAGCAAAAGGCATAAAAGAGCATGCTACATTGATTTGATTCTTTAGTTATAGCTCACCTATTCGGAGTATGCTATGCTTACTGCTTTTTATCTAGATTTTAGTGTTCCTCAACTTGGTAATTTCAGTCCTGAATGACTACTCAGTCTGGTTCCCATGTCTGGTCTAGGAGTTGTGGTAATAGGTCCCTGGCTGAGGATACTGGAATGATGCATTTGTGGCATCTGTCTCCACTGGTTCAGGGTCAATGCATTTGGGGTAATGGGACAACTGGAGCAATAACGTGACTGATGCTGCATTGTTACGTGAATTGGTCGGGCCTCACTGCCTTCCTTTCCCAAAGTCTATGTAGAACAATATAAGCTCTGGGTGAAGGGGGCCACAGAAAGCCCTTACTTGGGACACTTTCTTCCTGGACAATTGCACCTGGAGCTCATCCATAAACCAGGTGCAAAAACATTCCAGAGCTTTCCTAAGTTAGGAAACAGACCCTGCTTCTTGACCTTGCCAATGTTGGGAGAGCTAGTTTCGAGATGTCTTCTGCACTTTTACCCATAGGCTCTAGAGCGTAAGCAGGAATTGCTGTCCCCATCGAGGTCTGCACTGGCTGTGCCTTGCTTGTGGAAGCTGAGAGGTAGCCGAGCCTCCCCTTGAGTAGGAATGGCTGAGTCTTCTCTGTAAGAAGATTTGGTTGTTCAGAGGGAAATGTGCTCAGTTATGTGATTTGTGTTGCCCATGGGAGCAAACTCATGGGTCCCTTGGGATGAGCAGCGCTTTTCCTGACACTTAGATATGAAATAAACTTCTGGAGTGGCACTTCACATAGGGAGACTGGGCGATGTGCTCACAATGCTCTCTGCAACATCTCTGTAGTAAATGCACTAGCAGATTCCGTAGGAAGGAGCTGGACACAGGACACTGAAATGGAATTCTAATGTTTCCAAGTTTTATCTTTCCTTTCATGGGACTTAGCCAGATTCTTAAAATAAAAGCAGCAAATTGTTTTATTATAGAAAACTTTAAACATATATAAAGTTACTTTGGCAAACCACCATGCCTGCATCACTCAGTTTCAACAATTATCAACTCATTAGCCAGAGTTTTGACCTTGCAGATGTTCAGACATTTAATTATGAATGGCCCAGATGTTTAGAACCAGACTGGCCCATAATGGAAATTGAAATTGGCCTACAAAGTCTGTCAGCCAGGAGTGGTTTAAAGAAAAATTTCTCCCATTTTCAGAAGTTTAGGGGCTCATTAGTCACCTTTTTGATTGGGATTATCCTCCTAATCCTTGTTCAAGTATCTCCTTTAGAATTAATATGTAGTTGAAGAATGTATAAGGGCTATGATGCTATCTTAACAAAATACAAGCTCTTTAGAGATAGAAAGGGAGTCGGAGAAGAGGATGCTCTACCTGCACAGAACTTTCCTGAAAATCTGCCTGTAGGCATCTATTGAAGAGGTGGCCTCATTCAACGAACACACAAACGTCTATTATGCATGAGCAGCTAAAGTCCTAGATGCGAAGGACCTCCAATTCTGGTGAAGTTTCCAAATCTGTGCATGAGTGATTAAGCTTTCAATCCTCAGGAAGGATATTTTTATTTCAGTTTGACATCTTATTTGAATAAATTTGGTATTATTCTTAAAGCTACAGGAAATTTGAATCAGTGATCTCTAAGGGCAGGCAACTATGCTGGCAAGTAAGGCAGCCAGACAGCAGGGGGGAGGTAGAAAAATGACCTATATTTGGAGCAGGATCTAAAATACTACAGTTGTAGGGGGTAATTTTAGAGTTAGGGTGAAGGGCACCCTCACTCTTTATGATATGCAGAGACCATCACAGTGATGATGGGACAGCATGCAGCGGAGAGTGGGAAAGGACTTACAATCAGATGGTAATGCCTTTAAGGCTTGACTTTATACTTGCCTACTGGGACACCTTCAATAATTTATCTGACTTTTCCTGTCAAGTCTGTTCTCACTCTTAAAATGGATCTGACAATACCCACTTGACAGGTGTGGTGAAGATTAATGAGGTAATTGAATGTAAGTAAGCTCTGTGAACAATGAGATTCAGTGTCTGGTCAGCTGGGATTTTATGTTGATACTGATGTCACTGGGATACCGGAAAAGGTAACTGTATTTTCTGTATGGTTTGTTTAAGGGACAAAGCAAAATAAATTCTTATTCTTAAAGATAGAAATAAAGCTTCTCAGAAAACTTATCTCTCTGGGATGATTTGTTCAAAATAATTAGGCTTTACTGAGAGGTGCAAATTACAGAGAATGAGACAGAAAAGTAAGTTGGGGCCAGGTTTTCAAGGGCCCTGTGTGCTATGAGAAAGAAAGTTGAACCTTGAGCAGACTGCAAACTCACTGCAGCCAAATCATTTAGAAAAAAGAAAAAAGGACAGTCACATGACCTACACCACTGTTCATGAGGACAAAGCATCAGTTTTCATGACTAGCAAAAATTTTACTGGCTCTGAAATGAGTGAGTTTTCTTGGATAGAGTTTATAATAAATGGGCACAAAAAATGTAGGTATATAATTTTTGCATCAATGGCCTCATAGTAAGTGCAATAGTAGGTTTTGTAAGGATGTTTTGGACAGGACCCTTTGCTATTTAGTTGAGAGCATAAGGTGAAATAATAACTCAGTGGAAACAACTCACTTTCAACTCAGTGAGAGAGCAAGAGAGCAGAGACGATGGCACAGGATTCAGTTTTCTGATGGTTGGGTTTATTGGATGTAAGACAAAACCTGGAAAATGGGGAGGAAGGGTAGAGCTCTATGTAGGTACAATTCTTCAAAAACATTGGTCCTTCCCTCTAGACTTAGATTGAGATAAAAGTCAACTCATATCCCACCATCTCTATCCATGATATCAATTTACATTTCTTCGTAGCACTTACCCCTGTGTGACAGGGTATTATGCATTTCTTTGTTGTTACTCTAGAATATAAGCTAGAACATGAGTTCCAAGAGAACAGAGACTGTCTCCTGTCCTTCCCCACACCCCTAATACTCACAGTACTGCTTGGCATATGGTAGGGTGCAAAAACTGTTTGTGAGTGGGATTAAAGAATAAAAATTGGACATCCAGCTTCTGTTAAATTATCTGGTAAGAGCCAGATATGCCATAAAACTGAATAAATACTTGGAAAATCAACTCAGATGGTAGCGCTAACATAATATGAAAATCGAAGAAGTAAAGTTTGCCTGAATAAACAGCTATCAACTGCCATTTATCCCACTGCTGTGGGATTACTTACAGTCAGGATGAGGGTGTTAGAAGAATAAAATCAACTATAGTAATGAAACAAGGTCATGTAAGGTAAAACAACATTACTATGTACTAAACAATATTGGGTCTTTCGGGGCACAAGTTTCCAACATACCAAGCTGGGATCCTTACTGTGGCTTATGACGCTCTCTATCAGGGTCTCCAACCTGAGCACTATTACGTTCGTGCCAGAACATTCCTGTTCTGGGGTCTGTCCTGTGCCTTGTAGGATATTTAGCAGCATCCTTATCTCTATTCGCTAGATGCCTGTAGCAAGTCCCCAACAAAAAATGTCTGCAGACATCCATCATCAAATGTCTGGAGGGTGACGTGGCTCCCGTTGAGAAGCACTGCCCGGAGCCCGTTTGAGCCTCACCCAATACCCTCTTCTCTCATGTCCCACAGTTGTCCCTGTCCTTTACTTTCCCCGTTAGTGTCTTGCCAGTGACCATCCCCTTTACCTAGAATATCTTTCCTGGGACTCCTCCCTGGTGCACCCCCTCACCTCTGTCTGGTCTTTGCCCCATTACCACCTTCTCAGCATGCCCTCCATAACCCTTGCCACCTCTCTTCCCTGCTCCTACTTTACTTTTCCCCATAGCACTATCACCTAATTTACTACCTTATTACTTGTTCATTTTGTGTGAGATCAGTCACTCCCAGTGGAATAGACTCCGCATGGGAGAGTCTAGTCCACATTTGTGTCTCCAGATCCTAGAGCAGTGCCTGGTGTACAGTTAAGTGCTCACCTTGTTGAGTGAATAAATGAATGCAGGGAGGACTAACATTTTTTTTTTCACCTAGAACTTTTCAAAGTAAGCTTTTTAACCATGGTCTGAAAACATTTCATTAATGTACAAATGGAATGTTTGACTTCAAGCTCTTGAGGAAAATTGAGATTCTGCATTGGGTTTTTAAATTAATCTCTGAGAGTCACTTTTCATTTTACCTGAGATAGACTTTTACATATGAATATACAATAATTTTGCAGGGAAGTACTTTTCTGTAATTTTGCTAAGCTACGAATTTGAAGTTAGTTTGTTTTGTCTCTTGTGCTGGTTAAGTTAATCTGAACTAGATCAGCGATGCCATTACCATCAGTGGGTTAAATATCTCCAGCCTGGTATAACAGTTTATAACTTTCAGTGTTCAAACAGTTTTCCACAACAAATATGCTAAAAACATACTTTCCTAATGTATATTCATGGCTTCTTATAAGTCAACAGTTCAGGAACTCTAAAAAGAAACCTTTTAATATTTATGGGAAAGCTCCTTATTGTTAGAAAATAGACTAGGAAGAAGTTTAACTTTATAAATGACATGATACAGAATACACAAAATTTTAACTAAAATTTTATGGTCAAGTGTCTGTAAACATTTTTCCTAATCTTTCTCATTCAATTAAAAGTTTAAGAATTAATTCAGTCTATAGCAATTGTTTCAACATTCTCTTAAAATTTTTTTAATGCCCTGGCCACTTGGCTTAGTAGATAGGGCATCTGCCTGTGGACTGAAGGGTTGCAGGTTTGATTCCAGTATATGCCTGGGCTGTGGGCTCAATCCCCAGTAGGGGGCGGGCAGGAGGCAGCCGATAAGTGATGCTCTCTCATCATTGATGTTTCTACCTCCCTCTCCCTCTCCCTCTCCCTCTCCCTTCCCCTCTGAAATAAAAAAAATATATATTTAAAAATTTTTTCAAGGTTCCTGCTTAAAACAAAGTAAAACAAAATGTATGGCTTTAGTTAAAATTTTGTGTATTCTGTATCATGCCATTCATAAAGTTAAACTTCTTCCTAGACTGTTTTATCTTTAAATCAATCAAAACAAAATCAAAGATACTTGATTTGTGGCTTTTAATAATTTACTTTCACAAGTAACATAGTTTACATGGAATTCACCAGCTAAATTATATGTAAAATGTAACCCCCAAATAACCAAATAAATTTATCTGCGATATGGCATGTTTGACTACCAACCAAATAAATTTTATAGGACAGCTGCCAAAAATAATGACCCATAGTAATTGATTAAGATGCTGAGACCCACTTTGGAATTGCATGCATTAGGCATGCCTGTGTTCACATAGCAAAGGTGGTCACAACTCTCCAGATACACAAAGGGTTCCAGACACGTCCCCTGTAAGTAGCAATGGTGTACTCTGTTGTACATGTGCACAAGGACAAGGTTTCCCTTGGAAGACAGTTCTAGAAAAGCAGTTTCCTGTTTAAAAGGTGGCCTTTCTAATAGTCCTTGATGTAGCTCCTCCCAGCTTTCAACCACAAAGTCCACGCAAATGCTTACAAAAGGAAAACACTCAGGATTTCATGAAAAAACCAGACAGCAAGCCAACTATTGCTGGAATGCAGAGGGAATCTCCACTGGCGACAAAGAGGTGTGAGAGATGACAGAAATAGAAGACAGAACATTTAGCTGTAATGTAAGAAGAAATGGCCATTGCTTTTATTCCAATTACTCAGATTTCTAAGGTATAATGGAAGAATATAGTCTTAAACTAAAGGAGACTTGACTTTGCAGATTGCAAGTATTTGGCATATTCCTTTAACTAAAACATATTCAATTAACAAAGGAAACACACCTATATAAAATCCAGCAGTTTGGGGTGAGCTAAATGTCACGTTTGGCCTCTTGGTTGGTTGCTGAGATCAGTGGTGCATCCACTCCTTGTTTAGTCACGGTGACAAGGACCATTCTCTTATGGGGTAAGATGTGATCTCACTGTGCAGGGGACAGTTTTTCCTAGAAAAGGAACCTTTGGGGACAGAGCAAGTTGGGTGGGAGGCTTTAGCAGTGCCGCTACAATGGAATGATGAAGTCGTAAAGCGATTTTGTATAATGACCTCTGTGGGTGTTCCTCCCAGGAGTGCAGGTTTGAGTCACTACATGGAAATGTAAATATTCAACTCACATATATGTAGGTTAAAGAGAAAAAAGATAATTTTTAAATTATGAAGCTATCTAAAAATCATATTTTTTATATAACCTAAAATAGCATTTGATAAAATTTAATAATCATTCTAGCATTCTACTTAGTGGTAAATTCTACAAACGTTTCTTTGAAATCAGAATTATTCTGGAAGAGCCACCAAGGTAACCATGATGACTGGCGAAGGGAAAGCGATGTGATCATTATTTGCAATTGGTATGCACCTTGGGGTGGGAGTGGAGTTGTTTTATGTAGAAAACATAAGTAAGTCCACTAAAAACTCTCCGACCTATGATGAGAGCTCAGGCTGGTGTCTGCTAACAGAACTCTAGTATTTTCCATGTCATTAACAATCACTACCTAGTGTGATGTGTATTACAAGGAAGGGATGAGAAAATATCTTATTAACAAGAGGCACAAAGAAGTCTAAACATGCAGCAATAGCTTTATCAGGAAATGGACAAGAATCCTAAAACTTGATTGAGAGATAAAAAAATATGAAAGAATGGACAAGGCTGCTTTCTCTTTCAGGAGGAAGGAAGGCACTCTGTTGTGCTTGGGCGGGAAGTACAGGGTGGGGACCTGGGTGAACACACCTGTACAAGAGGGCAAAGTCTCCAAGCTTAAGGGCAGGAGGCTGGGGACCTGGAGACAGAGAGTGGGCCCAGGAGGGGCTGTGGACAGGGCTGTAGAACAGAGATTTGAACACCTGCCTGATATGTGGGGTTTGGGAGACCTGGAAAGGTGCTATTGTCTGTTTTGTTTTGATTTTTTCCGCAGCAAGAGTTGCTTCCGCAACTCTCCTGTGCTGCTTTTCCTCCCCTTTTCATGAAAATCTGCAGTAACCATCTGCATCGCTCACACAGGCTTTGGAACCAGAGTTACACATCTTGTAGAATTGCACCAGCCTGAGGGTGGTAAGAAGGAGAGAGGAGCAAGGCTCTCTTTTCTTTGGCCTTTACACCTGTCTCAGAAATGAACCTCCTCATTAGATGCAGTCCTCTGAGTCTGAGTTACAGTCTTTTACTAAGAGAAAGTGATATCATAAACCCAAAAGGCAACAGATGACTTGAATTGCAGTCGTAGTATTTTCCCCTGCACTCAGGTCATCCGCATGGTATAGATGGAAGCTCATTTACAGGCTGATTCAGTAAATTCCATGCTCTGGAAGGTGGTTTGAGGAGTACATTTGATGATGTTTTGTCACAAGAGCTGTCTATGCTGCAGGATTTTACTTGGTTGGAGTGACATCTAATTTAAGGACTATAGTACAATATTGCTAGCAAAATTGCTATTTTCATGTCAAGCCAACAGAACTGATTTTTTTCCCCTTAAACTTATCCTTTCCACTTCTATTTTAGGAAGATTAAAAGTAGTTGAAATAAATATGAGTAAAGAATCATTAAAAATGTTTGAAATTATGCTATAGAGGTATACATCATTTCTTTTTAAAAATATATTTTTATTGATTTCAGAGGAAGGGAAAGGGAAAGAGAGAAACATCAATGATAAGAGAGACTCATTGATGGGCTGCCTCCTGCACGCCCCCCACTGGGGATCAAGCCCACAACCCGAGCATGTACCTTGACCCAGAATTGAACTGTGACCTCCTGGTTCTTAGGTCAAACTCAACCATTGAACCACACCAGCTGGGCCATATACCATCCCTTTTAAAGCTGTGATTTTAATCAGGTCATGGTATAAGTGATATGAGTGAAAATACTCAGTGTTGGCATAATTATAAAAAGAACTGGTGCTTTTCAACTTGGAGTTTCACAGCCAAAACCTACACTTTAGAGGACTCCAGTAACATACACTGTGCATTTGTGTTTTAGGCGACTTTTTCCTGTGACTGCGACGAGCAATATGTGGGGACTTTCTGTGAAGAATTTGATGCCTGCCAGAGGACACCCTGCCACAACAATGCAAGCTGTGTTGACGCAAAGGAAAAGCAAGACGGGAGCAATTTCACCTGCATCTGCCTTGCTGGTATGGCTTCCAGAGCTCACCATTATTATACACCACTCTGTAGAACATACGCTTATTAATTAATTCATGGTGGTTAAACAATACTTGGTCTGGCTGTTGGACAAGGGGACTTCAAGGTCCCATTTGATTCTATCAGTCTGTGCTTTATATCATCGGGGAACAGGAGAAGGAAGTTCCCATGGGGATAAACATTCTGCCTCTTGGCTGCCTTCCTGACATTTCCATGGTAGTGTTCCACCATTTTTGTTTTGGGCTAAGGATATCCTTGATCAAACAGAGGCCTGGATGTTTCAAAAACAATTCTTCAAAATAGGCATTGAATGTGGGCTGGCATTGTGCTGGTTGATTGTGCTAAATAATAAGAAAAATCCAGTATCAACTACCCAGGTTGTTATGTAAAGCCACCTAATCTTTCTGCTTATGTTAATTTCCTTTTGTTCATGTACATTCCTTAGACCAAATTCTTGGTACAATCTTCTCCACAATGAGGCAAGGGATTCCTTAATTAGTACAAGGGATTCATGGACACTACATGAGACTTTCAAATCCTTGGAGCACAATGAGTGATTCTTAGGAGATCGCCGTAGACAACATGCCCACAGACTTCTGTGCTCTGCCAATCATCTGAACTGACTTGTAGCTTAGCTGACTGATTCTAGACCTTCAAGGAGCAAGAATGGCATTTATCAGTGAACATGTTGATACAACTGTTTTGATTCAGCTTAAAAGCAAGCACCAAATTACTCCTTTTTATTATCAAATAATGTGACATCATCCTTCAAAACCGACATCATCTTTCCTCTTCTATCTCATTCTGTTGCCAACTTTTGCTACTGGATGGAGATTCAGGCTGAGGTAGGGGTTGGGGGTAAAGAGAAGGGTGGAGTAAAATGGGCCTTGGGAGAGTAAATGCTCATTGTAAGCAACAAGACCTACCAATGGAGGAGTTTATGAATGAAAAAGTGAAAGCCCTTTACTTATCTATTAACACAAACTTTATCATCTCATAGGGGTAGGATAATTTGGTATATTCTTTCCAGACCTGTGTGTGTGTGTGTGTGTGTGTGTGTGTGTGTGTGTGTATTCCCCTTGCAGATTGGATGAGTATTTTTCTATATGTATTTAGCAAGTGATTATAGTATACACATTGTTCTATAAGTTGCTTTTTTTCTGGTAGATCACAGCTATCCTTCCATATTAGTACATATGGAGCTACCTCATTCATTTGAACAATTTTGTGGTGTGTCTCCTAAGTTTGTATCTCCATTGTGGAGGCCCCTTTAAGCCGTTTATTTAACAGACTATTGGCCTCTCCCACATAGCTGCTGTTCTTCCTCATGCTCCAGAACTAATTCTAATCAGAGGTAGAAGATTTTTACGAAATGTTACCCTGGGACCCGAACTCTCTCAACTGACTTATTCCTGCAAGTCTCTTAAGCGGGTTTCTACTTTGTCAGTTTCTATATCCTGTAGGAACAATCTCTCCTCCCCTTCCTAACTCAACCTGTCAATAAGCTTTTCACTGTAGTACACACACACACACACAAACACGCACACCCCTAATGTTCACTGAGTGTTTAACACATGGTGGGGCTGTGCTAAGTACTTTATTAGGGTGTTTGTACAGCTATCTCTCAGTTAAAAGCCTAAATTAAACCAATTTCATAATTGAGAAAACTGAGGCACAGGGAATTTTGTAAGTTGGCCAAGAATATTGGGACAATGCTGGACTGTGCTGCATTAATACATCAATCCCCACATCTCAGTGGCTTCTAAGAAAAGGTTAATTTCTGCTAGTTCGTAGTCTGATGAAGGCACTTGCCTCCAGGTGGTCACTCAGGGATCTGGAGAGTCTCTTGTGATGTTCTGAGAGCAGTGCCTAGAGGTGTCTTTTATCATTTCCACCACATCTCATTAGCCAGAACGTGGTCACTTAGTCCCTAGAGCTTTGCCTAGGAAGAGGTAAACATTCTCATGGTCTCACCAATAACTGCTGGGGCTGGGATTTGAAGCCAGATTTTCCTGCCTGCCTCCAAAACCCATGTTCTCAATCATCTTATTATACTCTGAGATGCAGCCACACTGTGTGCTGAGTCCTTTCATGGTACAACTATGTGATTCAAGACAATGCCTTTCAACTTTTTATCTCAAATAGGTCTCTTCTTAAAAGAAGAAATATTAGGCAATTTTGCCCCAAAAGGGAACTGGTTGCTCAAAATGAGGGTTTTATACTAAATTTAGTTCTGAGCGTCCTTGAGAAACTTATTTTCCATAGGAAAAGTACATTTCCTTTGTGGAAGAACTATGTACTGGTTAATTAACATCAACTCGTTGATCTCTGATGCTCCAGATGTACATCAGATCTACAAGCAGTGGAAAGCATGTTTTCCTTTTAAAAAATGTATTTTGTTCTGCTCTGATTGTTGCACATTTGATCATGGAAATTACCTTGTTTGATGAATGAATGATTTCAAATCAGGGAACAAAAGTCCCCAATAAAGTATTTTCACAGAGATGTAGCTTTGACTCAGTGCTCATTTCTCTTGAAAGGAGAACATTTCTTGGCAAGTGAAAATATTATTTTCAGCCAAGAAGCTTCAGCTCCAAATTTGCTAATATTTTGGTATTTTGCTTTAATTTCTACATCAAATGCCAGTACAGATAGAAACTTTTGGGTAATCTGTGAATGCATACAGTGCATTGAATGTTGAGTTGGTTAAGTAACAAACTGTTATAGTTTTCATTTTTTAATACAATTTATTGGAAAGCAGAAAATAGTAAAACATTGATCCATTGATTGATAGTAAAACATTGATTAATGCCATAACAGGTCCATACAATATAAAATTAATAATACAATATGGTTGGTAAAATTTCTATTTTGAGGAAGAAGTTTTTAACAGGTATAATTGATTTTTTTAAAAACTTCCTTGCAATACTTTCAAAAAGAAGGGGATTGTCAACAGCATGAATACTGTAGGAAAATCTAAGAGGAGGTTATTGGCTTTGCCAATAGGAAGTTATTGGTTTTGTCCAAGCCTTGGCAGCCAGCCTCCTGTTTGCAGGGATGTGATAAAGGCCACATGAGCTCTGAGGTCTCTCTAAGACTACATACAGGAACAAAGCAAGGGAGGATAGCTAGAATTTATCAAACACTCTAAAGGGAAGCAGCATATTTGGCGATAGTCACTGCCGCTCAGTTTCCATTGACCTAAGAGCTTTCTCAAGTGACACTGGTTGGCAGGGATGAGGTACAGAGGATGGGCAGGATGTGAGAATGAATGAGTAGCAACTACAGACTGTTGTAAAGACAAGATTAGTGGCAACATTAACGTGAGCAACAGAATCAGAAAGGTCTCTTTGATTTTTTTTTTTTTAATTATGGCATAGTGTTTAAGAGGACAGGCTCTAGAGCCAGATGCCCAGATGACAATAATAAATCCCACAGAACTGGACCTTAAATGTGGGTTATTTCCCATCACCACAAGCGTGAGCTTCCCAGAGATCCTCCCTGCTTGTTGTCTGAGGTTATAAGAGCACTAAGCACCAGAAGCAAGAGACCCGGTACTACCTGCCCGGGAGCCCTGACCCCTGCATGTCCCACTTGACCACAGCCTCTGGAGCCAGAAGTCTAAATCCTGCTTCCATCCCTACCATTTCTAGCTGGGCTCTTTAGACAAGTTACCTAACCTCTCTGGGCCTGCTTCTTCCACTGTGCAAGGAGATTACAACAACCCTCGCCATGGGTTATGAGTATTAAATGAGAACGTAAGCTTGTGGTCTGTTCTGTGGACATGTATCTCTAGTACCTACCCCAGAACATAGAGTTGCTCAATAAAGATTTCCTGAATGAGTGAATGACTAGAATGAGATGAAATTCTATGCAAGTCATGCTGTAGAGGCTTGGTTCCCTTGCCTCTCCTCCCTCTGCCCACTTTCCCCAGGCTCCTCCATATGGCTCACATGTTTTTTTGCTTCCCACCCACATCAGGTCATGGCTATCATGAGGGCAGCAACGTCATATTGCATTACTCTTTATTCCTCCACTCCCTGCCCGTGCCAAGCCCAGTGCCTTGCATGTAACAGATACACAACAAATGATTAACTTGAAAGTTAGCTTTTGAAATCAGGTTTTATTTTCATAAAAGCCTTATAATTTGCAGAATATGATTTTCCCTCAAAGGAGCTATTTCTTTTTTTGAAAAGGATAGCTATGATACAGAGTCACCACTGCCAAAATATTACCAGCACCGTGCAAAGCATTTTTCAACTTCAGAGCACCTCATTGTCAGCTAATTGGTGATTTCAGCCAATGTTTAAAACTTCGTTATTTTGGACGCAAGGGGACTGAGTGAGTGTTCCTGCCCAGGTTTATTTGTTTAAACCCCGAGTGTTGCTCAGATGGCCTTGTGATGCCTTTGCTTTGTGAGTTAGAAAAGGGTCGCCTCCTCCTGGAGGTAAATCCTGAGAAGATTTGTGGGGCATGCTCACACCCAGGCTCACTTAGCTCAGGAAGGGAGCACCTTAGTGGGTCCTGAGTGTGGTTTTTAAAAAGCAGGTTAAGTCAGAGTTTCAGAATGGGAAGGAATCTCGGGATTTGCCTCTGTATGTGGAGTGTGGGAAGAAATGGTGACTCTGAAGCTGAAGGACTTGCCCAAGGTCACAAAGCTCACAGAGAGACTCAAGGTTAGTGAATTTCCTGTGAGTATGAAGGAAGCAGGAGGCATGGAATTCTTTGGCTGTGAATGTGTTGCTTACAATGCCTTCACCACTGTTTGGGGCAGGGAACAAAAGAAAATGTGGAGCCACGTGTTGTGGCATGTGTCAGAAATGTGTTCCTTTTTATGCCTGAATAATATTCCATTGTATGGATATGCCAGGTTCATGAACCCATCCAACCATTGATGGGCATTCGGGTTGTTGCCACCTGCTGGCGATTGTGAATAGTGCTGCTATGAACCCCACACTCCATATGCTGTCCCTCTCTCCTCCTCCAGGGTCTTACACTTCCAACCTTTTCTGTCTTCCTCTCCCTGCTGTCTTCCATCTCCCTCCCCAACCCTTCCCTGGCCTCTTGACCACAGGATTCACAGCTCTCATCTGAATACCAGCCCGTCAAACAAGCAAGAACGTAGTGAGTCCTTGCTGCTGTTCCCCTGTGTCCACCTCTTCCTCCTCCTCTCTCATCCTCTTCATCTCCACCACATAGTGGTCTATACCCAATGCAGTTTTCCACCCACACCCTTACACTTCCTTTCTCTTTATATCATGAAACCGCTTCTCCAAGGTCATGGGCAGTGTCCTCACTAATTCCTCATCCTGCCCATGACAGTCACCTCTGTGGAAGCGTTTCTCACCTGCTTACAGAAACCACCCTGTGTCCTATCTCCTGAAATCTCCCCAGCCCCTCCCCTCCTTCCTTTCCCCTCTATTGTCAGAACTCAGTCCTTACCATTCCCCTCTAACTGCTCTCCTTAGCAGCATTCACTCTGAGCTGTCACCTCTAAGTGGATGTCACCTCCGCTCCAGCATTCCTACTGGACAGGGCATCTGCTACCGCCTCACCCCTGGTTAGACCCATCTCCTGACCGCTGTGTTACCCTCTCTGCCTCCCACTCACACTGCCAGCCTGGCTTTTCTAACGGGCTCCAGTTTCTATCAGTGCCATCACCACCCTTGTCACCCAGGTTGGAAGCTCAGCCTTCACAGATGGATGCCCTCAGCTCATCTGTCTTTGGGTAGCCACCAGGTTTGCTTTATTTATGATGATCCCTATCTGTTTTCTCTTCCTTGGCCAATGCCCTGATTCGAGTCCTTGTCACCTGCTGCTGGCATGATGGTGCGAAGCCTGCCCACCCTCTCTGCCATCCATGCTGCCTTGCTTGCCCGGAGCCCGAAACGGGAGAGCCCATTGGGCTGCCAGTGCCAAGCCTGCACTCACTGCCCATTTTCTGCATGACTTAGGGGAAATTACTTACTCTCACTGGGTCAATTGTGATAGGTGACAGAATTCCAAGCATCACAATCTGGTGGCTGTTGTGAAGATTAAATAAACTGATGGGTGTGGCATGCCCACAGAGGTACCTGGCTCACAGCGAGTGCTCAGCAGGTGTCAGCTGCTATCATTGTCACTGTCAGGCCATAGCTGGCTGCCTGCACTGAGCTCTGTGCTACTTGCTCCGGTCGGAGATCTGGCCTCAGCTCTGTGTCTCCCTGACTGGTGAGCCACACTGGACCACATGGGACCTCAGCACGTCCTCTCCTCTGCTGGACCTGGAGATCCAGGCCTACTAGCCCACTCCCTGCCTCCTCTCCATGCCTCAGGGCTGGCCTTGCTGACTCTCACATTCTTTTCAGACAAGCCTGATGAGAGGGAAAGAAAAGACACAGGGAAGAGTAAAGAGTGTGGGGTTTGGAGTCTGCAGTCCTGGGTTTCAGTCCAGGTGGAGTCACTCACCAGCTATACCTTGCTCCTCTGAGCCACTGTTTACTTCTCTGTCAAACAGAATACTGGTATTGACCTTATGAGTTCCAGAGAACCCACATATATACACACTTGCACACACAAAACACATGCACATACACAACCCATACAAACATGGAATATAACATACATACACACAAGCATGTACACATGTACATACATACACACACAAGCATGCACACAAACACATTCACACACATACACACATGAACTCACACAAATGCACATCTATACACACACACACATTCAACTGGCATTGAATAGGTGATCTGTAAAGGGCACCTATTCATAGTCTCTTGGCAGAGGAGAAAGATTAGAATTTTCTTCTCTTCTCTCCCGAGGCTCTGCCCACTACCCCACATCCCTTTTTTTGAAGGCCCCTGGAGAGTTCCCTCATTTGGTCTACATCAGAACTCCTGTTCCCACAGAGAAGGGAGGGGAGACTGAAGCTCCTCCTGAAATTGAAGTGAATGAGAACAGGGGATCATCCAGCTGCAATGTGCCTTCTCACATCCGCATGCTGTTCAGAAACCTTCACAGATGCTGCCACGTGTGGTAACCCCAGTGCCTCAGCATGTGCCCTTGATGCCTGTCAGGGCCTGCACCCAGCCCAGCCTTTCCCTCGTCCCCAACACTTCGTCGGCCCAGCCTTGTCCCTGAATATGCCTGACTTGGTGCCATTCCCCGCTTAGCTCACACCATGTGTTCGTTTCATGTGAACGTGGTTCTATCCTCACTGGAGGGCAAGCTCTCTGCAGGCAGAAACTGTTTCCAGACTTCCTTTAGATCCCCTGAATTTTCACTCACAAACCTTCTTTCTGGAAGAATGACTGACTGCCTCCTCTGTAGATGGTTTATAATACAGACTTAGAATTCAACTGATGAATATTTTTAAGTCAATCCCTTAGCTTGTGTGTCCCACAGCATATTTCTTAATCAACTTCAGGTTTCCTTCCTCTTTGATTTAAGGTTCTCAGGGAGTCATCAGGACCTACTCAATGAAAAGAACTGCCTTGAAATCTCTTCCCCTTTGTAACCACCACATTAGAAGATTCAGGCGTCATAAGCTGTCTGGCCTATATCAATATCACAGTTTTTTACTTAGGTTTAAAGAAAGTAGAATGAAAAAGATTATCTAAAAAATAGCAAAGCACGGTGCTTAGGCAGTTGTTAATGACAATGTAATGGGTACCTGTGGTGTCCCTGGCTCTGTGCTGGGAACTGGGGACAAAAATCGCTAACACCTGCTCTTAAAGAATAGGGAACATACTCACCAACAGTGAGTGCAATGGCAGGCACAGCAACTGAGCCTTGAGGTTCCTATTCATGAAAAGAAACAGCATGTGAGGACAGCGCAGTCCATCAAGGCTTTCTGACATGATTTATTTTATTTGACCTTCACTCTCTGATCTTTTTCCTTCATTATCTGCATTATATGTGTAATTCTTAAATGACTAATCTTCGTATTTGCTATTAAAAACTGTTTTCTGATAGTTTTCCAGACCAGGAACTTTAGCATGTACATATACTCAAACTTTAACATGTGCTTTGTGTTATAATCACCCGAGGGTGTCTTAAACTCAAATTGTTGGGCCCCACCCCCAGAGTCTCCAGTTCTCCAGGTCTGGGTGCTGCTGGGGACTCTGCATTGGTAGTCAGTTCCCAGGGAGGCTGCTGCAACTGGTCGGGGACCACACTGTGAGAACCGTTGCTCTAAGCTGCCTGTTCAAAGCGGAGATCTAACAATATTGACACATTGGCGGCAGTGTTAAAATCCATAAATTATTCACTCATTCAAAAATATTGAGCTAGGCATGGTGCAAGCTACTGTGACTCAAAGCTGCCCTTGTAGGAATGGCTCCTGCTCCTTGGAGTTGCTCTCATTAGTCATTACGACAACCCCAGAGGGAGCAGGTATTTACCCCTGTTTCACCTGGAGGGAAATGAAGGGCAAAGGCCGCGGTTTTGCCCTGCTCACTCAGCTGATTGGTGCATCATCATCCCAGACCTTTCATTTCCCAACCACTGTCCTTCCCTTTGTACCTTTTGCCTATGTACTTGTTGGATGTGTTACTTTTTTTCTAAACTTGAGATTAATTTTCCTAATTGTGCTGTCAGCTTTCTCTCATGCTTTCCTATCCCATAGTCCCATTTTATAATTTAATAATTTCCTCTCACAGGTGGGCCTCCTAGCTCTTCTTTTCTTTGCCTTTGGTTTTTATGCCTTTGTTTTTTCCCCTGCCAGCAGATCTTACTCATTTTTTTCTGTTAAATAATTCCTGCCTTCCAACTTTGATATTGGATGCCTCACGCGGATCCCTGCTATTTATTTCTTACTTCAGTTGCTAATATTAGGCATCTGTCTCAGCAGCAGCGACTGAACCTTAGCTCTGGCTGCTCAGATCCCCCCAGGGCAAGGCCTGGGGCTGGTGGGCTCTCTGGGGGCTTCAGGCTCTCAGGAAAAACCCAGCAGCGCAGCCTCACTGCCAAGGGCAGGCTATTAAAAGATAGGAATGTTAAAAATAGCTCTCATCACAATTCTCACCCTGGAAGCTTCTGAAGAAACCGTTACATTCTGCTTCCAGAGTGAAGGCAACAGCAGAGGCCTATTTTTATTTCAGTAGCAGAATCGTGAAGAAAACAACAGTTGTGCAGGGAAGGAGTTTAGGCAAACTACTGATCGATTGACTTGTTTTTTTAATAATCGGACCCACTTGGCCAACTTGGAGGATGCCCCTGCAATGTGCCATTAAACTCTAGGTTTTCCTTCACTGGAAGAGTACAGGCAATATAGATATCGACGTGGGGTGCTGGTGGGAGTGGGGTGGGTTTTTTGTTATGTTGAAAACAGTCAAAAGGCATCACCAGGATGTAGTTTTCTTCGAAGCCATTCTGACATTCACAGGGAACTTAGCTATTTTCCTTTCTCCATACACTGATCAATTTAAAATTTATCTATTTATACTTAAATACAAACTAATATAGAATTAAATACTCTGAGTCTACCTCAGACCAGATGTAATCTGGTAGTGAGTCCATTGAATAAGTTTATAGCTCAATGCATTTCCTTGATGGTGTCTGGTCTTCTTCCATCTGCCAGGCTACTAGTATAGATACTAGCATACAAACTTGATTTTATGTAATGTCATTTCTCAGGGTCAGTTGCTAAAAGCACCAAGCCTCAGTTTAGAGCTTCTCCATTCATCCCATATATCCTTGAAAGACATTCTTACTGTATATCCAAGGCACAACTTTTCTTATATCCTTTTTGTTTGCTAGAATGTTCTTCAAAGAAACTATAGACCTTTGTGATTGATTCCCTACAAGGAGACATCAGTGCTTCCAATGGTCACCTAATTATTTTACTTATTCATTGAATATCACAATTATAAGTTCCTCAGTAATTAAAGTTTTATAGTAAAAAAATTTATTGTAAAATGATCTTTGTAAGTATTCCTAGAGGTTGTAAGTGTTTCTAAGGATTCTGAAAAATGCTCTGAAGGAGCTATTTCCCTGCTTTGTAAAGGAGCAGGTTCTGTTTAATGAAAGATGAGAGGCACTGGCACAAAATGAGTGTTTTTGTTCAGAGAGATCGATGTCTCATTGACCTAAACCAGCATGCTCACCTCCACATGAAGGGCATTTTGGGCTGGATAGCTCTGTTGCTGGCGACTGCCCTGTGACATGTAGGATGGTTAGCAGCATCCCTGGCCTCTGCCCACTAGATGTCAATAGTACCCCTATTGCTGTGACAATGAAGTTCTTCCTTCATCAGTTCTGTCTTCAGGGAGAGTCACGTGTGGAGAACCACTCACCTGAGGAATGAAACCCGGACAGGACTGTTGGTGGGAGATGTGCACTCAGGGCTGCTGCCTTCGTTGGGTGGGCACCAGCTGACTCCATCAGTGCATCATAGTGGCTTTGGCATAACATATTATGTAAAACACCTTTCTTATTCTGTTCAGGTTATACCGGAGAGCTTTGCCAATCCAAGATTGATTATTGTATCCTAAACCCATGCAGAAATGGAGCAACGTGCATTTCTAACCTCAGTGGATTCGTCTGCCAGTGTCCAGAAGGTAAATGTTGTTGCCCCAGGAGCATCTTTGTCTTCTATTTTAAATCATGAACTTATTTGATGAGCTTTGTACTTAAAATTTTTGAAAAACACTATACAAGGGAACTTCCTATTTTCCGTTTATTTTTAAAGAATTATATACTAAAAAAAAAAGAAGATATACTAGTATTTTTTTTTAGTTCTATGCTAGAATGGCTTGAACATTATCTTTGACTATTAGACATAATCTAGGAATTCCTGTGATTTTTATTTATACATTGAAAATGAATAAGTATAATAAAATGGAATTCATTTCTAATGGTGAATTTCACTTAAGATTCATATTTTGTTAAATTATTGGTTTTTGATATCAGTTCACATGAAAAAATATTCAGGGTAAAGTTAATCTGCTTTTGATTTTAAATCAACTTTATAACAGAAATTTCGAGTCACCTGGAAAGCCACATCGTTAGAGTTATTGTTTTAAAAACTTATTTTTATTGATTTTAGAGAGAGAGGAAGGGAGAGGGAGAGAGAAAAAAACACATCAGTGTGAGAGAGAAATGTTGATCAGTTGCCTCCCATATGCACTCCAACCAGGGATCAAACCTGCAACCTGGGTATGTGCCCCAACTAGGAATCAAACAGCAACCCTTTGGTGCACCGGACAATCTTCCATCCAGCTAAGCCATACTAGCCAAGGCTTTAGAGCTTGTTTTTTAAAATATTGTTTTGTGACAATTTATATTAACCAAACTGATGACAGCTACAGCTACTCAAATGCTTCTTCAGTCCTACTTTTATTGGTAAAAATCGTTTTACATTGTGACGTTTCATGTGGAGAACCGGGGGGGTAATCACAGTTATCAAGCGGGTGTTTAAGGAATGATTTTGTACTTAGAGGAAGTTTTCTTTCTGTTTCTGCTTGGAGGAATGTTATGGCAGGAATTACTTTAAATCTTGGATGTTGTAAGAATAGCATGTTTTAGAGGTTTTACTTCTTAAAACCATGATGTAAACTCCTGATCCACTGAAGTGATATTGACAACCACACAGAGTAGCATGCCATCCTCTGTGGAGGGTGCACGAGGAGTGTGAGTGTGGAAGGAAACATATCTGTGCATGAAATGACCCTAAGTTGCCCCTGACTGTGAGGTAGCAGGAAGGCAGTGGTACCGGGTGGGTGTTGATAAAACACCACTGACCACCCAGTAACTCGAGGGCTAGGGGCTGCCAGTAGCCACACCTGCGCTTGGCAGCGTTTCATATTGGCAGTGTCTCTTATTCATTATTATTGTGAAGACCTGGGCATCAGCTAAAGATGAATCCTGTCTCCTGGCTCCTACTCGCCTGAGTGGGTGTAGGAGCTGGGTAGTTGTAGCCGGCCTTGGTGTAGTCCTTTGCAGCTGGATGTGCTCGCGATGTCTGTGGTCACCACGATGATGGCGTTAAATGTGCTGGACGAGCCCCGCCCCTCCCCCTCCACTGGAGTCTATGAAACAAATGGGAAAACTTAGAAACACTGGAAGGGCTGATGGCTGTGTAGCAGCACCCATCATCACTTGCCCATAGAACACTTCCGAGTGCTTCACAGTTGCCATCCACTCTGGTTGCAGGCTGTGCCATGGCCAGGGGTAGGCTTCAGGGTCACCAGCTACCTGACTGCTGAAAAATCATTAATCCCCTTCTCCGACCCAGTTCTTTTCTTTTGTTAGTAGATGTGGGAGGTGCTGATACTGCTTCCTTCGTAGGGCCATTCTGGGATCACAAGGGATTTTTGTGAAAGAACTTGAAAACACCAGAATGCTTTATTATTATTGCTTTGCTTGCTACCAGAAAGTAGCTCAATAAATATTAGCTGCTTTATCAATATTGACTGCCAAACCATTAATGAATTTTAATGGGAATTTGAAAATTTCATCCTGGAACATTATAGATTGGAGGGACACAAGAATGGTAATAAGGAGAAAAGTTTGGGAGCTGTTGTAGAAGTGCAGGAAAAAGATGTGGAAGGATAGGATTTGAGAAGGAGAGAAGCTCATATATGTTAGAGAACTAAGTGCATTTTAATTCTGCAGATATCTAATTGTTTATACTTATCATTACTGCCCATTGCATTTACATATATGAATATATTTAAATCTGTATATAAATGAAATCTGAATATTACTGTCTAGCCATCATCTTTGCTTCAGCATCTCAATTTTTAAAAAAAATATATTTTATTGATTTTTTTACAGAAAGGAAGGGAGAGGGAGAGAGTGTCAGAAACATCAATGAGAGAGAAACATTGATCAGCTGCCTCCTGCACACCCCCCACTGGGGATGTGCCCAAAACCAAGGTACATGCCCTTGACCGGAATCGAACCCAGGACCTTTCAGTCTGCAGGCCGATGCTTCATCCACTGAGCCAAACCGGTTAGGGCTAGAATCTCAATTTTTATCCTCCCTCCCTGTACCTGATGATTTGAAGAAGTAGAATACCACATAAATTAATGAGGAATAAAAATAAATCAATAGAGATGAAAACATTGTCAGTTCTGCACCTGTGGCCATTCTCATCACACAGGACACCTCTCATATATAATCTAATCATCCTCCTGAAATCTACCTGCCATAGAAGACATGTGGTAATCAAAGACCAAAGTGAGAATATGAAACTTCCTGTGACATTTCTCCAATGTGTTTTAAAGCAGCGGTCGCCAGCTGGTGGTCCGTGAGGTCTGAAAGGTTGCCAACCACTGTTTTAAAGCATGCATGTAAAGACATTTTCTAGTGCTAATTTCCTGAGAGGATTATAGACACATATCATTTATAGTAACAGCTCTTGTACGGCAGCCGTGAAGACATGTATTGCATGCAGTTAGGGACTCCTTTCTTTCAGACCTGTAACTCTTAGGGTGCCACACTGGATTTTACTGTCAGACATGACAGATCTTATAACTTGGGAACTCCATTGCCAAAGTGAGAGCTGGCATCTTTCCCTGGCCTGGGGGCCAGTAGACCTGACTCTGGTTCTGATGATGCAGCAGGAGCGTGGAGTGGTTACAAATATGTCTTTAGGGTCACATTATGGGTTTGATATCTGGATCTACCTTTTACAGCTCTTTGCTTCTCTGAGGCTCCTTTTTCTCATTTAGAAAATGAGGGTGATATTAGAATACTCTTTGTAAGTAGCTGTGAAGAACAAGACTTAGTCCTGTGCTTGGAAAATAGTAAGTGCTGAATAAATATTAGTGGTGATGATGTTGATGATGACATTGATAATGATGATTATGGAGAATTAATCATAGCACCTTAGGTGAGTCATACAACTTTTATCTCTTCCAGATATTACTTCATTATAAAATGATGAGAGTTGACAATTACCTTTAAGAAAACCCATTCCTTAAAGTCTTCAATTTAGATATATCTGCTTGAGAGCCCCTTACTGAGATATTTAATCCATTTTGTTTATTCAGGTAACGTTTATAGAGAAAAGTTTTAAAACCTCTAAACAACTCTAAGGATGGTCTGGGTCTGAAGCTTAATGTTGAGCCAAAGGCCCTGAAGGTTGACTCCCATTGCAACATGCTCTAAAGTTTTATCCCAAACTATTTTTTGTTTTTCTACATTTTATAGCCATGAGTAATTTAGCTACATAAATCCTTTTGTTCAACTCATGTCAGTGGTGATGCTTCCCATTTTAAAGGGATTTACAGGCAATAGTCACACTTGTCATAAAAATTATCTCTGAGATTAATGTGTATTGCTCAGGAAGAGGGCATGCTATCCAAAAAGGATTTATGAGTTATCCAGTTCTAGGATTTGTTTATTTCCCCCCAGAATCCTGATATGTATGAGTTTGGTGAAAGCCTTCTCTTAGGACCATAAAAAACTGCATGTATTTATGTAAGAAACATGCAACAAGTCCTCATAAAATTACCATGCCTGAATGAAATACTGTTCTTATTCTTTTAAAATTTGGCTTTATCCCTAAATCACCACTTCACTTGGGAATGTTAGCAGCTGAGATCCTTGGAGTTCCCAGTGCTATGCAGTTTCATCTTTTGGAAACAAAATAGGATATGAAGACTTACTAAGTGTGCGTAAAATTTTATTTCTGTGTTTGGTACATGCTCATTAATTTGTGATTTACAACTGAGCCCTTATTTTTTTGTTGTTGTTATTGTTTCTTCCCCATTTTCCTTTCCCACAGCACAGTTTCTCTGAGATTGTTTAAATAAAAACACTGGAAGGAATTTTGTTTGCCTGCTTCTCCCTTTGGCAGAGGGGGCCAGCAGCGCTCACTTTTAGTGAATGCCTGGGTCCTACCCCTCACTCTGAGCTTTTACCTTTGGGAACCATTCTGATGCCCAGAGTAGGGCTGGCGCATGATAGTTGGAAGTTAGAGAGGCAGTCACTCTAGATTCATGTTGATATACTCAGTTACAAAGATTCATAATACACATAGAATATTCTAAGTAGAAAGAAAGATGGGTTAGAAATGCAAGGGGATGTGGAGAGTTCATGATTTGGGAAAGGGCCAATATTTCAGTAAGGCCAAGAGGAGTATGGAAAGTGAACATAAATGAGGGGACTACTCAGAGGCCCCACCATGAACGGTCTTATAAGCCACACTAAGTCTGCATTTCATTCTGAGGCTACTGGATATCATCTATTTGTGTTTTTCTATCCCTAATTGCAAGCAGTATAAAAAGTGAATTAGAGGAGGTTGAGACTGGAAGTAGGAAATCAGGTGTTTACTAGTATAATTGAGGTGAGAATGGAAGAGGGAGAATTTGTAGCAATAGGGGTAAAGACTGTGGAACAGATTGATCAGTGATTTTACAAGTTAATTTCTCAATAACATGCAAGGCCTTGAAGCAGTGTCTGGCCTCAATGATTATATGTTATATATAAATATGTTAGATAAATGAATGCCCAAAGGGAATAGCAGAACTTTCTCATTAAACCTCTACATTTCCACTGTTAATAACCAATTATTTTTGTTCATATAACTCATCTACTTTAAGTTTCATTTCTTCTGACTTTTACATATTTAATCTAAACTGGGAAGAAATTAATATTCCTCTATTTCTTAGTTATTTTTTATTTTCCTGTCTTAAATCTAAATTCATCCTTTTGTTCTGCTAAGAAGTCTTTAAAGTGGTTTTTACTCTCTCACATGGATTTTCTTAAAAATTAAAAGTCACGTTTTAAATGTGATGTCTTGGGTCTTTTACATCTGATGGTTTTGTAATTGCTTTTCCTGGACATTCCCCCTTCTCCTCTTTATCATGCATAGCTGTCTACTTTCTTAGAACTAGAACAAATGTGGTCCCAATTATGTTTTCCATAAACATCAGCCAAAACCTCTTCTCTGATCCCGATATCATTTCTCGTCCTTGTCTGCCCAACCAAATCCAGGGCTTTCTTTGAGGCCCAGTGCCCACTCCAGCTCTCCGTGAGGTTTTCCTGGCCTGCACACCTCTAACAATCCTTCCTGCTGTCAATCACTCCTGCTCTCACAGCCTGTGCCACACACACCGATCCCATGCTGACAGCGGGCCGGTCCCTCCAACCTCACTTCATGCTGGAATCATTCTGTGTTTGCAGAAAGAAAACATGGCCTCACATTGTTCTCGCTTTATCGCAAATATGTCCTTCTGGTCCTCACTGTTGAAGCCTAAATTCTTTGAGAGTCAAGATTCTACAGACCTTCTTTTTGTTTCCCTTTGCAACGCATCAAGGCACCAAATTTCCTACTGCTGTCTTGATTCACTGACTGTTTATATTATCTGTAATCAGGCAGATAGTGACTAATATTCACCCTTTTCAAATTCCTTTATTGTAACTCCTCAAACCTAATCCATACTTCGCAATCTACTTTTTAAAAAAAATTGTGGAATAAATCTATTAGACAATGCCCTCTGTCACTCGTCCATTTTTTCATCTGCTCAATTATTCCACAAATTTTTACTGTGTGGCCACTCTGCTGGGTGCTGAGCTTCTAGGGTGAGAGGAGCCCACGCGACTCCTCCTCTAGGAGGCCTTGGGTCTTGTTGGGGAGGAGAGCTGGTTATTTTCTGGTAAACCAATATACAACTACATCTCACAAAGTCAGGAAAGTGCTGTGAAGGTGTTGAGTGGAGTGCTGTGATACAGAACAAGCAAGAGACATATGTACCTGGAATGGGGTGATCAAGGAAACCCTGTCTGTCCAGCGCTGAGGCTGAGAATTAAAAGGAGCCCTCTGTGTGAGCAGGTTGGAGCAGCAACTTCCAGGCACTGGAATGTTTCAAGGCTCCAGGTGGGGGATGGCTTGTCATTTCTGGGAACTGCATGGAAGGCAGCATGGCCAGGTCCTGGAAAGAGAGGGCTCAGAGTGGTCAGCTGAGTCAAGTCCTGTAGGACTTGTAACCCATAGAAGGGAGAAATGGCGATGGTATTTCCGTTCGAAGAAAATAATTTTCATTGCTGTTTGGGAACTTGGTTATGGGGGTAAAATAGAAAAGGGATGCTCACCAGAGGAAACTTACAATAGATGAGGGGAAAGATAATTGACTAGAACAGTGGCGGTGGGATGATAGAAAACATTCGGATTCACAAACTATTTTGGAAATAGAACCTGTTACTGTCCATTGACTGGTTAGTTATGGGGGTTAAGGGACAAGAAGCAATCAGGTATAGTTTCTAAATTTCTGACTGGAACCATTCGCCAAGACAGTGAAATCACGAGTTCAGTTTTAAGTGCCCAACATATCATTTCTTCTATATAAATGATCTTTACAGGATCAGCAAAAATGCCAGTATTACTTTATTCCATACGCCGCCCCCCCTTAGCAATCTTGCAGAAACTTCTGACATCTAGATAGCTTTCTCTATAGAGTGACTCCATTGTTTTGTAATTTAAAGTCTTCCACAAGTGCTTTATTTGGGTCTTAACTATGTGATTTCCGTAATGTGTATATCTCAGGGGTGCTGATTTCTTTTTTATTTACAGAATAAATGGTCAGCCGGCATATATAAATACTGGTTCAAATACAAAACTTGAAGTAACAGTGAACTAAGTAAATTACAGTGTTTTTTCCCCCCATATTATCCCTGCATTCTTTAGAGATTTCCTTTGTAGTTCTGTTTTGTTTATTCTCCATTCTAATCCTTTAATCTTTCATCCTTTTCTAAACTTACCCTTATTACAGTGAGTTGTTTTGAAAGCTCTCCACTGCTGGTATTTCTCCCATGTGTTTTAATTTCTCTCTGGAGCTCTGGTATTTTCATTTTAATATTTCCTAATGTCCATCATATGAGGTTTGTATGACTTGAAGTAAACTATTCCAAACAAGAAATACCACTATCTTTGTTATTCTCAATGCATCTTTTGGTTAACATATCAAATAGTTTTTCATTTTCTACCTTCAGGTGGGATTAATAATTCAAACATATTAGCTTCCAGTTAGGACTACACATTATTCCCCCAGTATTGCTAATTTATCAATCTTTTAGTCATTTTAGAAACACTGCTATTGTTATTTTTTTACTTATATTACAAGACTAGAGGGCTGGTGCACAAAAATCTTCCACTAGGGGGGTGGAGGAGGGTATCCCTCAGCCCAGCCTGCGCCCTCTCGCAGACTGGGAGCCCCACGATTGATCACCCCACAGGAGGCTAGCCTAGACCTCCTTCTTTAGGGCAGTCGGTTGCAGAGCCCACTGATCGTTCACCCTGCCTGGGCCTCCCTCTGCAGGGTAATCATGAGGCAATTGCAGGGCCCCCCGACCAATCACATCGCACCCGCCTTGGCTGGCCTGGTGCCAGTGCATGTCATAGCATGGTCATCTGGACGGTTGTTCTATTGTTTGGCCGTTTGGTCAATTTGCATATCATACTTTTATTATTATAGATTCCACAAAGCAGTATTCCATGTGTCCTCCTATACTGAGCTCTTTGTGTTTTGGAGTTCAAATGTGTTTATGAATGTGGAGCCCCCAGAGGATGTCAGCTGTTTCTATTCTTATTACCATTTTTATTCAGTCATTCAGCATTGGACTGGCAGCTGTTCTAAGAATTTTGTTGTATATCTTTTTAGAATCCACAACAACTTTATGGAGAAAGCAATTTCGCCTTGTTGCTGGGACAGGGCAGTAGTAGATTAGAAGGGTCAGGTCTTGCCCTGGTTTCTCAATTTGTCCTATGGTAGTAATGGCGTGTTTAAGTGTCTCCTTTGCAATCAAAATGAAATGGAAAACATTTCATGAAAAATAGAACTATATTCCACTCTAGGCTGCAAGGGGACTCTTGGGAGAATTCAAGTGTTATTAAAACTGATTGTGTGATACATTCTTAGGGTTATTTCTAAAATTAAAAACTACCCAAAACATTATAAAATGTTGGACAGCATTAGATACTTTTTGAATTTTCTATTTTGGACAGAAGAATACCATATTGATTATGCCAATTTTTGGATGGTGCTTCAGATGGTTAAGTCTGGGAACAACTTTTGTTTCGTATATTCCCTGTGTTCTTAACAATAGCAATAGAAACTACCAACAGTTCTAGTTCTGCGTGCAGATGGTAAATATAAATTTAAAGGAGATAAAAAACCATGAAATAGAATTCTTTAACTCTTGTTTCTAAAATTTGAATAATCTTCATTTAATTTTTCAAACTTCTCTTAAAATATTAAAAGAAAAATAGATTTTACCCAAAGCATTGTTAAACACCTACATGGAAACACAAGCCTACAGACCCACACACATAAATATGTAACATTTTAAAAATGAGAAATACTGAAACAAAAAATAAAAAATCACCTATACAATTAAACAAATTTAAAATGAATGCAATTTAGAATCTTTATTGAAGTATAATTTACATATCATAGATTTCATTCATTTTAAGAGTTCAATGCATTTTTAAAAAAATATATTTTATTGATTTTTTTTACAGAGAGGAAGGGAGAGGGATAGAGAGTTAGAAACATTGATGAGAGAGAAACATTGATCAGCTGCCTCTTGCATACCTCCCACTGGGGATGTGCCTGCAACCAAGGTACATGCCTTTGACCGGAATCGAACATGGGACCCTTGAATCTGCAGGCCAGTGCTCTATCTACTGAGCCAAACTAGTTAGGGCGAGGGTCAATGCATTTTTATAAATATATGGAGTTGTGCAACTATCACTACAATCTAATATTAAACACTAGAGGCCTGATGCACGAATATTCAAGCAAGAATTCCTTTCCCTGGCTGCCAGCACCAGTTTCTCTCCAGCACCCAGGACCCAGGCCTTTGCTCTGGTCGCTACCTCCCACCTTTGCTCTGGGCCAACCGCTGCCATCTTTGTCACGTTAATTTGTATATTCCCTCCTTATTGGCTGTGGGTGCCACCATCTTTGTTGTAAAATGATGGTCAATTTGCATATTCCATCTTTATTTGATAGGAGTTATATCAACCCTGAAAGACTCATGATGGCCATTTGAAGTCAACTCTTCTTCCCACCCCAGCCCCAGGCAACCACTGATTTACTTTCTATATCTATAGATTTACTTTTTCTGGACATTTCTTATAAATGAAGTTATGCATTATATGTTGTGTAGCTGGCTTCTTTCACCAACCATAATTTTTTGAAGTTGATTTATGTCATAAGTCATAACTTAGTTCCTTTTCATTGCTGAATAAGTTCCTACTGTATGGACATACCACACAGTATCTAGTGCAATAACCAACATAATTATATTTTACATATATATACATACACACACACACACACACACACATGTATACATGCATATATATGTATGTATACATGTGTGTGTGTGTGTGTGTATACTAGGGGCCCGGTGCACAAAAATTTGTGCACTTGGGAGGTCCCTCAGCCCAGCCTGTGCCCTCTCACAGTCTGGGACCCCTCAGGGGATGTCCACCTGCTGGCGTGCCTGGCCAGCCTGGGTGAGGGGCTGATGGCTATTGCAGGCTGTCCAAGCCCCCCAGTGGGGTCTCTCATCCCATTGGGGTTGGCTAGCCTGGGTGATGGGCAGAGGGGCGTTTTCAGGCTTTCAGGCTGCCCACAGCTCCCATTGACCCAATGTCCCAGCAAGGCTGGCTGGAAGCAGGTTTCTGGAGTTTGTTTATCTTCTATAATTGATACACTGTTCCTTTAAGCTGAGGCCTAGGCAGGTAACAAAGGTAAGGAAGCCTCCTGTCTGCTTGGCTTCTATAATTGAGACAATGTTGCCTTAGTATTTGCAAGCAGGACTGCTGTTTGCCTCAACTCTGAGGCTTCTATAATTGAGATAGTGTTGCAAATATGTTGTTGCCTGGAGCCAGGAGAAACCCAGCAGCCGGCAAACAGTTTTACTCCGGCTGCAACAGAAGCTGCCTGTTTACTCAGCTCCGTGAGTGCCGGCCTCCATCTTGGCTGGGTTAATTTGCATACAGCTGCTCTGATTGACTGGTGGGCATGGCTTATGTGTCCCAAGGAAACGGCCAATTTTAATTTTTTATTAGATAAGATATTCAAGGACTTCCAAGAGTGGTTGCTTACAGAGAAGGGAATGGGGACAAAGGAGTGATGATGAGAGAAAGGTTTTTTTTTATTGTGTGTTATTTTACATGGGTTTAATTTTTAAAATTTAGGATTATATCTTTACCTATTAAAGCAAAGTAAGGAATATCTCTGCCCAGCAATGTGTATAAAGTAAGAGTGAAAGCCCTGCACTGACCCCAATCCCACTTTCCTGAAGGTAGTCACTGTTAATATATTTTTGACATCTCTCTAGTCAGGGGTGGGGAACATCTGGCCCGCAGGCCACATAAGGCTTGCAAAATCATTTGGTCTGGCCCTGCCAGGGCAATAACAGGCAGGACTTGAAATTCAATAAATCTAGGAGCTTGTTTTCATAGCAACATACATTTATAGGAAGTAAATTATATTAAGCGAGTGATGTTATAAATATCCAAAGGTAATTGATAGGAAAAAAGTTCCCCACCCCTGCATAGTTTATATAGACACACATATATGTATGCATATATAAGTGTGTTTATGTCCCTGCATGTCTATACATCTAAGCAGTCATATTTATATTGCAAGAAAGCTAGAAGCACAGGACTTAGTAATATTTTTAACCCCCAATTACCCACAGTAGGAAAACCTGCCATACCTCCCTTTGTTTATACTTGCAGACTATTAATGTATTAATTGGCTAATCAATTCACAACGAGGAAAAGAATTCTCTACTCAGTTTACAAGTTGTTATGTGTAAATGCAGTTCAAAAAAAATGTAACCCATTCTCCGGGTCTGCGTTTCCTGGCAGGGTACTTTGGCTCTGCCTGTGAAGAGAAGGTGGACCCGTGCGCCTCATTGCCATGCCAGAACAACGGGACCTGCTATGCTGACGGGGTGCGCTTTGGCTGTAGCTGCAGCGCTGGCTTCACGGGCCCCACCTGTGCCCAGCTGGTGGACTTCTGCGCACTCAGCCCCTGCGCTCACGGCACCTGCCGCAGCCTGGGCACCAGCTACAAGTGCCTCTGTGACCCAGGTGGGTACCAGCCATCACTGCAGGTCCTTCACTCCCAGTCTCAGACTTACAACCCTCTCTTGCATCTGAGCAAATGGTGGCCTGCTGAATGTGTCGACTTGTCAATGTAATTCACCTCCACTCATGTATGACACACTTTTTCTGTAGACTTACTCTTGGCAGGGTTTAAAAAATACCCTTTCCCCTTTTTATGAGCAGTTTACGATCATAGAAAAATAAAAAAATAAAAGTAAGCAAAATAAAGAAAATTAAAAACAGGCCTAATCTTATAGCAACTTAATTATTTTTTAAACACTTTATTAAAGGTCATTCTACAGCTTTGGCTGTATTGCATATCTTTTAATACTGGGTCCTTAGGTTAATGGAATATGTTTTTCTGTTTTAATGCACATAAAGAACAGAATACTCTCTGTTCAGAATTTTATCCTCTAGTAAAATTCTTACTCCATGCACAGTATATTATAGGAACTGCAGCTCCCTGTGTGAATGTTCAAAAGTTCTAACACTTATTTTCCAAATGTGTTCTGCAGTTCCTGCTTTTTTGTTGTGTGTGAGTTTTGATAACTCAGAGTCATAGTGGTTACTAGTCAGTCTTTGTCTGCTCTGCCTCCTGGTATGGTCTGAAAACAGTGCCTGCCACTTTCTTTCCTCCGCTTCCTTTCTGCCTGGGTCTCAATCCTTGTACTAGCTCGCTCTTTAGAATACTCCCAGCATGATTCCTCACAAACGTCCCTGACCCACCAGCACGGGCGGCAATTCCTTGGTTTTGCTTGACTCCTGGTTCTGCTCAAGCAGTATTGTCCCTTGGATGCCTTTCCTCTCTCTCCCATGTCACCTGCAAACTTCTCCTGCTGGGACTGAATCAGCTTTCCTTTCTTCAAGTTTCAGCTATCACCCAGTATCTCTTGTCTTATCTTTAAAATATCATATTTCTTATCATTGTATGTGTCTCTCTCCCCCTGGGGGTAAGAGGAAGTGTTATTTTTTTTTTAAAAAAAAATTAATTAATTAACTTATTTATTTAAATATATTCTTATTGATTTCAGAGAGAGAGAGAGAGAGAGAGAGAGAGAGAGAGAGAGAGAGAGAGAGCTAGAAACATCAATGATGAGAGAGAATCATTGATTGGCTGCCTCCTGCACAACCCCCCACTGGGATTGAGCTAGCAGCCTGGGCATGTGGTCTGATTGGGAATCAAACCATGACCTGCTGGTTCATAGGTTGATGCTCAACCACTGAGCTAGGCCAGTCTACAGGAAGTGTGTTTTATTAGTAGCTTTTATATAACAACTAGAGACCTAGTGCATGACGTTTGCACACTGGGGGTTAGGGGTAGGGGTCCCTCAGCCTGGCCTGTACCCTCTGTACAAGACCAAATGGCGTTTTTCTTTTCCCCTTCCCTTCTCTGACTTCCTTTCTTAACCATGGGAAAATTTCCCTTATATTTTAGTTGGTTTATTTTTAATCCTTTAAATGTTGTTATCCCATATAATAAAGCATGGTATGCAAATTGTCCCCTCGACTGGGAGGTCGTCTGGGAGTTCAACCAGGGGATGGGCCTGGCCAGGGGAAGGGAGGGAGGCCCCGGCTGGCAGCTGGCAGCCACCAGCCACTAGGGACCCTACCAGTGCACAAATTTTGTGCACTGGGCCTCTAGTTTAAATATAAAATGTTACTTAATATGCTTCAATATTATTAAGATGTTGCCTAACAATAATACATAAAGAGAGGTTTCAGATTGTGTGAGGAGGCTGACATGGTCCTAAATGGAAACTATTCTACTAGGGTTTTTCTCTCCACACTAGGAGAAGTGGCCGAGGAGGGTAGAGGGACCTCTCTCTGAGATCCCCACTTATTGACTGTCACCATAGGAAGTTACCAGGACATCCTGGAGCTTCAGCTTTCATTTTCATGAATAACATCTTAGTTGCTAGCCCATTCAATTGCAGTTGGGGTCCCAGAATAGATTGTGACCATGTTCTTCTGTTATGTGAGAGCACGGAGCACATTTTCTGGCATGGAGTAGTATGAACTGCTCCCCTTTGTTTCCATCCATGGAGATTTCTCCTGAAGCCTTGGTGTGTCTGTGTGTGTACTGTGTGTGTCTTGGAGTGTACATTTTTCTGTACTGCTGCTTTTTGCTCAAACTTCATTCATGTCCATTCAAAGCATTTATCTTGGTACTAGCCAGTGTCCAGCCTCCAAGTGGTCTTGAAAAGCTAAAGAAACATATATGCCATCCCATGATACCTTCATCTACTAGGCAGTCTCCCATAGCTTTGAAATCTGAAGTCTCATTGAACTTGGGAGATAGAATTTCTTTCTGAGGGGTTGCTTCCTCCGATCACTAGGTGACATGTGAAAAAATATATCTTAATATCTAGTAAGAATTTACATTTTAGGAGATGAAAATGATAATTCTATGAATGTGAAATGTCTCGTCTTAAGCTTTTGGAGCGTGTAATTGCTTTTTTACTAGTTTGCATAACAGAAGACCCCCGTGAGAATAGGTGAAATGGGGGGCAGCTAGCTGAAGCGTGGCCAGCCTGATCACCTTCATAGAGAGCACACGGATCCCATTCCTAGAAAGGCCGTGGGTTAAACCATGCCAGCTTGATAATGAGTTGCCAGCTAACAAAATGCCATTTGAGTGACTGCAATCAGACTCTGCCAGGTGCTTTATTTTCAAACCTCATTTTTAGCCTATCAGGCTTGGGATTTTGGATGGGATTTTAATATCAAATAATGAAATGTCAGCACGGTGTAATCACTGAGCTGTTACCTTTCAGTGACGCTGCTAAGGGACAGGCCACATGTACTCTAAAAATATAACAAGTTGAAATCTCTTGAAGGCTGGGAATACTGAGAACATGGAGCCCTGCAAACATGATAGGAGGCAGTGACACAGTGTAGGGAGTCACCTGTGCAGGTGACGGCCATGGGTTTCACGGTTCTCGGTATAATGGTGGCATTTGGAGATGCCATTTGGATGGAGACCAATACTAGAAGGAATTCCGGGTGAAGAGGGAGATGGTTTGCCTGAGTTCACTGGTCCTCATCCCTGCCTAATACACTTGAGTTGTTCTAACCTTATTCATTGAGTTGAATTAACCCTGCCACTATGGAATGTGCCTTAAGTTACTATTGAAGGAATTGAAAGTATAGGCATTAGAGGATTTTTACATGGAAATGTAAGTAGCAGTTTTTATTTTTGGGAATAACCTTAGATGCTCACGAATTGTTACAGACTAGACTTTGGACAAGTTGCCCATTGTGCATCCATG
This sequence comes from Murina feae, assembly GCA_004026665.1. NCBI lineage: Eukaryota > Metazoa > Chordata > Mammalia > Chiroptera > Vespertilionidae > Murina > Murina feae. The sequence goes on along the minus strand of PVJC01004637.1, from coordinate 18,513 downwards.
CGGATTCTTCTCCACCATAGGGCTGGGGACTTAATAAGTCTTCCAGACTATACAAGAAAGGAAGGTTAGACTTTTCCCAAATGACATTTTTTAAAAAGGAAACTGCATGATTTCAAGTACTGTTCTTTTTGTTTTTTTGTTTTTACTAATTTTTTTTTTTTTTTGCATATGCTCTACATGTGGGCTGCATTACTGGGATGTGTGGCATTGCTGCCTTCTATTTAATATAGACTTGATACTATGAGCACTTTGATAATGTCTGCTAGGAACAGAATCTAAGGTAAGACTTCAATGGTCAGGATTTTAATAGCCATTCAACAGCTTTAAGAAAAAAGTACAACTGCAAAGATATGAAGACATCTAGCTCACTAATGAATGCCAGTTGCATTTAGATTCTTGGGTAAGTACAGTGGGCAACTGTCATCTTTTATTAACCAGAAAACTTTACCAGGTTTATTAGAATGGAGACAGTTCTTGCATTTAATATGCTCTGCTAAGGACCTGATCTGCATATCATATTCTTCTTGAGAGTTATAGCTCATAAGGAATATATTGTCTCCTTTCTCTGCATCCTAATCTTGTTACCAGGCCTTTCCTTTGATATATTTCAAAATATATCTGCCCACCATCGGGATCCCCAGTAGAAGCCTGTCTACCTAACCACAGTTGTGATAACCCTTCACAATCTGTACTTTCCCTAAGAAAAAGTGTAAATCTCCACATTGCTCAAGTGCAGCCCCTGATACCTGGGAGCTTGCTGGACATTCACAGGTAGGCCTCGGGGTTGTTGGTTATGTGCTCAGAGCCTGGCCTTGTGTCTCCTGTTGGACATAAGGATAGAAACAATCACGTAGAACATTGATATTAGGCATGGTCACTCCTAGGCCATGATCAAGTGAGACAGACAAGACCATTTCATAATTTTGTCTAAGTACAGATAAAAATAAAATACTAAACATCTCCTCCCATAAATAACTTAAAGGCCAGCTGCATCTTCACCAACTTCAGCTTCAGCCTTGCTCTGCCTGCTCTCTCTCTAGATAACCCTTGAGATGCCTAAACATAGAGGTGCTACATCTGATGGTGCTCAGAACCTCTTTCATGACCGTTCTTCCTCTCCATTATGTTTAGCATCTAATTATGGGAGGCGCTCATGGGGGACCTGTGATATTCACCTTGTTTAGGCTATTGACCTGAGGGATTAATCCCACGGGACAAAGGACACTGGTAATGAGTCAAGGTCACTGGCTAGTGCAGCATACGGAATTTTTATGAGATTCCTGACATTAAAAATCTTTTCACAAGGCTGCTCATTTAACCTTGCTTTAAATGGCTAATCCATATGTATGAAAGTGTTAATGAACTTGCCTTTAATTAGAAGGGATTTCTGTTCCCTCTGCTCCCACTGCTTCTGGCTTCCCCTTAAAATTCAAATAGTTCGAAACACATTCTTGACTGAACAGTGGTTTATAAAGGTATGAGATTTACCTGCTGGCTGCAGGATGTAGCAGAGCCTGTGAGCAAATCATTTCACATCATCTTACCTGGAAGGAAGGTCAGAGATGTCAGCTGTTATCCATTGATGTCACTAACCAGAACATTTCTGAGGATGGCTCTGTATGAAGCACTAGGCAGTGCCTAACTTTGGGAAATTCTCATTAAGCTCATGGCCATGGAGGTCATGTGGGGACTTATTTAGAACTATTTGGTGACTAAGCCATTGCCTCTTATTTTGTTTTGTGGTTGAAAATTATGATCCCATGGCTAACATTTTTCGCATATCTGGAATTGAGACCTGAAATTTGGCGTGCCTTGCCTTCTCCCCAGGTGTGTTGGAAAGGGGTCTGGGCTTAGAGTTACGAAGAGCTGAACTCAAGTCCCAGCTTTACCATTGAACAGCCATGCAGTTGGCCTCTGTTAGGCTTGGTTTTTCTTTTTTCTTTTTTTAATAGGGATAAATGTAATGAAGCTTAAATGATATGATGCATGTGATCATGCCCTTCAGAATCTCTAAGAGAATGATGCCAATGCCAGATACTCCCCTTGTCCTGGGGAAGACCATTGAGAAATTATTAAATATGTGCCCTGATTCTTCTCTTGTGAGGTTCAAGGTTGGAGTTGGACTATAGGTGGGATCAATTTTCATGGCCATAGCGGGCATTCTTGAATAATGGGTCCAGGTGCTACTAATGGGATTGAAGGATTGTTCGCTGCCTTGGCCCTTGTGACTGATAAATATTTCAGTGCCAGAGGCCGGGCAGAGCTCTTTAACTGGATGGCTCTCAAATCCCTAGAATTCTTTTGAAGTGGGATAAAAGGTATTTGGATTTCTCCACCCATGACTCCAGAGCTAGTTAAGGGTGAAGCTGGGCTGGGATCTGGAGCTTCTGTTATCTTAGAGTGAACAGGAAATGGGGTCAAACTGTGACCCTGACTCACCAGTAGTGAATAGCTGACTGAAAAATGAAACATTTCACCAGATTTCTAAGTGGTAGTTGTCTGAATAGCCACCTCGAATGAGCACATTAAATTGAGATTCATCAAAATGTTGATTTAGCTCTGTTGACCCAGATAATGCACTTTATTCATGCTGGCTTCGCCCTGAGTAGCTTCCATCTATGAAAACTTCCTACATCGAGACTGTGCTAAGTCCTTGACAAACATTTTCTTTTACTTAACCCAGATTACAGTATTTCTATTGAAGGAGGTGGAGGTGATAGAAACCCCAATGTAACCTAGGTCTGCCTGATAATAAAGCTCTTGACCAATAGGCTAGACTTGGCCTCCAGGTTATGTTTGATCCTGGATGCTTTTTTATGCCAGACTCCTCTTATCTTGGCACAGCTCTAAGGGTGTCTAAGTGGATACCTCAAAGGCAGGTTTGAAAAGTGGCCTTGGTTATGATCCAGAGTGGCTCTTGTCCAACAGTTTTTTCCTTACCAGCACATTGAAGCAATGCTGACTTCCAAGGAAATTGAACTGCCTGGCAGTAGGGGGCCCTCTTCTGCTTTTGTTTCATTGCAGATTCAACTGCTTCAAAATAGATGAGAGATGTGTGGCCCAGGCATAAGACAACTGGGCCACACATCTGTCATAATTGGTCTGCTGTATGCACCCAATTAAAGAAACTTCTCTTCCTATGACTCAAATGAGAAATACAGACACAACCACATGACAAATCAGCTTAGGCAGCCTCCCCCCCCCCCGCCCCTCTCTCTCATCTTTTTTTTGTTAATCCTCACCTGATATTTTTCCTATTGATTTTTAGAGAGAGTGGAGGAGAGGGAGGGAATGAGGTAAAGGAGAGAGAGAGAGAGAGAGAGAGAGAGAGAGAGAGAGAGAGACATTGACCTGAGAGACATATTGATTGGTGCCTCCTACACACACCCTGGACCTGGGTGGGCTTCGAATCTTGACTGGGAATTGAACCTGCGACCCTTCAGTGTGTGGGCAGATGCTCTAACCACTTAGAAACACTGGCCAGGTTGTCAGTCTTTTTTGATGGGTGCTTTCCACTCTGGAGTCCCCAATGCCTGGTAGCAATTTGATCTTTTTAAAAAAATTATTTATTTTATTACCACCCGAGTCTCTGAAAGCCTCCCATGTTGATTATAGTATTGTATTGATGGACTCCTTTGGAACTGTTTCTTTTTACATGGCATTGGTGACATCCCTGAAATATTCTTTCTTCTTCATATTTAACTTTAATTCTTTTAGTTCATTTCCTTGAGATAACTCTGATGTCTTCCCCTTTCAACATGACACCTTTGCAGAGGACTGAGTCAGTGTCAAGGGGCCTCAGAACCTGGGGATGGAAACCCTATGACAATGTGCTGTTCTAGGTGATATCTGAGCTGTATTGTGACTGGGAGGTGCCATGCACCCTGAGTACCAGTTAGACAACCAATAATGAGATTTGTCTGCATGTTCTACTTTTTTCTGACCTCCTGACCTTCAATGTGCTTTGAGTTCTTCATTGATTCAGATTTGTATAAAAACCTGGGGACCGTGCCCTGCATTTCTTCCATTTCTAAAATCACAGCCATTAATTTTCAATTTGAAAGTACATGATGAAAGTTGCTTCATATACTGAGTGGTTTTACAAAATTGCCTCAGTTTTAATGAAGATTCAGAGCTCTTAGGTTTGCCTGAGTGGATTGATAGGCAACCTCTTTTTTAGTTCCAGGACATTGTCACTTGAAAGCACTTATTGATTTTGCAGAGCAGCATGTCCTTTCATGTGTAATGAAGGGCCTCCTTATACAATGTCACACTGTTCCACTTAAAACCCCATTTTATTTTATAGGGGTTGCCTGGGCAGATCCTTAGCTGTTTAGACTGAAGTCTTAGTTATATGTTGATCATTACCAGGGTCATGTTTCACTCTTTTACTCTACAGCATAGTTTCTAATGATATAGGTCAGAGCGAAGGTCCCAAGTCATTGGTAAAAGTGTTTATTTTAGGTTGGGTAAGCCCAACTGAAAGCAAGGAATGTGTAGTGCCTGGCTGTATGATTTTGGGATGATTCTTCTTTATTCATCATCCCCTAAGAATACCTTACCTTCTAGTTCTCTGATGCCTATAGGTTTATGTCTTTGGCTTTATTCCTGTAGGTTGGCATTGTCTCTTGTAATTAAACCTTCATATATTAGTTAGTTCTTGCTATAACAACCACTTCAAAACTTAGTGGCTTGATATGACCATTTATTGCTTAAAATTCTATAGTTTATAACTTAGATAGGGCTTAACTGGGCTGTCTCTTCTCTTCTCCATGTGGTGTTGGGCATATTCACTTACACTTTTGTGGTCAGCTAGATACTGGCTGGTCCTGGGTGGTCTTGCTCGTGTACCTGGTAGTTGGCTGGAATTATAGAGAAACTTGGCCACACATCTCTCATTATCCAGCAGACCAGTCTGGACTTCTTCACATGGAAGCTGGGTTCCAAAAGCAGCAAGAAAGAACAAGACCTAACACACACACACACACTTTAAAAAATATTTTTTTTTATTGATTTCAGAGAGGAAGGGAGAGGGAGAAAGATAGAAACATCAATGATGAGAAAGAATCATTGATCTGCTGCCTCCTGCAGGCCCCACACTGGGGATCAAGCCCACAACCAAGTATATGCCCTGACCGGGAATAGAGCCATGACCTCCTGGTTCATAGTTCGACACTCAACCACTGAGCCACATCGGTTGGGGCCCAGTATATACTCACTTAAAACATGCTTCTTCTTTTATGTTTGCTTCTGTCTCATCGTCATAAGCAAGTTGCTGGGCAAGCCCATAGGCTCCATTTCTTGATGGGAAGAGCTACAAAGAATTTGTGGCCATTTTTTTTTCAGTCTACCACAATTTAAAAATTAAATATGTGAAGAAAGTAAATGAGTTTATATATACACACGCACACACTCACATATGCACACACATACATTTATACAAATATGAGAGGTTGAGAAGAAGGAAAGTTGAAAAACAAAAAATGTATAGGCATCAATTGCTTGAGGGAAAAGAAGTGAGGTCCCACTGTACTTGCTACTCAAGTGATAAGGAATTCTGTGAGTCAGCAGATTTTCTCACTTCATAAAATTCTGTGTAGATTGAACCTCATTCCTGCTTATTTCAAGGAAGTTTTTTTTCCACTTTAGATTATTAATGCACATACTATACTAGGATCTTAAGTCAACAAAACACACATACACACACTTTTGATCTTCTGCATTATGACCTCCTAAATGAACATATGTCTCATTTTTAGGCATCTTTAATATTTATTCAGTAGAAGCAATAGGATGAAAATCCAGAATTTACTTCGATACTTGAGTTCTGACTCCAATTTATTTGCACTTTGAAATTTTCTTTGCAATGCAGTTGCCTCCAGGTGCAGTTTCGGCAGTTCATTTGAGCTTTAGCGGAAGTCCTAAGAGTCAGCTTCAGCCCTTATGAGTTTACAGTCCTGAGGGATGGTTGCCAAGTGGGAGATAGGTGCTTCTAAAAACGTTCCCGAGTCACTACGAGAACTTGGCTTGGCTTTTCACGATCTTTAGGAGCCAGCATGTTTCCTTGAGGATGGCGATGACTAACAGGGCGTTAGAGGATTGCACTTTTGCATTGTGCTCTAGTGATGCTGTTGCTACCTGTCCACAGGTCACACTGTGAGACCCATTGGTCCAGTGGGATGGACACAGACACAAGCCCTTTTGAGGGCAAACACCTCAAAAGAATATATTGTGATAACTGGACAAGGGGTAATTAAAATCAAATTTAACCAATAGTTTGTAAAATAAATTAAAGGAATGAAATATTTTAGAACTCTTTCTTCTCTCTCTCCAAAGTGCTGTGATAGAATCTTAAACTTTGATTTTGCCCCAATACTCTTCTGTTGCCTGTGGTGGGCTCTGTTCCCATGTTGATGCATTTTATACTGAAAACCCCTAGAATGTGAGGGCTTTCACTTAGGTTTCTTTTCCAAATCTGCTCATCACCCTGTTCTTACCTTGACTATAAACCAAGCCAATTTCCCATGTACATATAAACATGCTAATCAATTGAGTTTATGGGATTATTTCATTAAAGCATCTTACTTATTGTTTATAAGTAAACACACATACTATAATATTCTTTAAAATCAACTTATAAAATATTATCTTGTCATTATACTTAATCTTGAATCTGGGTGCTTTTGTTATGGTGTTGCAAGCATTTGCATTTTAAAAGTAATTTTTATAGAGTTAGTAAGAAAAATAGATCTCGTTATAATGGAAAATTTTAACTGCAGCTGTGATATTCTTAGAGGTGAATTTGTTTGTAAGCCGTAAACAAATATATAAAAATTAAGTCCTATTATTAAAGCGAATGACATTTCTTCTTTATGTATTTGCATCCTGGTGCCCTATAGTTCCCTTTTGTAAAACAAATCTTTATATTTAAATACATCTATCTTGTGTTAAACCCTCGAGTAACCTTTTCTTTCCCTTTCTTTTAGCCGGTGTAGATCATGGGTAGAATCTACCCTCTAGTGGCCAAAAGAGTCCTGAGAAGACATTTATTAGAGAAGGCTAAAACATCATATGAAGAGATTGATTTTTTCCTGTGGCTCAACCTTGTTCTGGAGGCAAATCCAGTTGGGATTTTACATTTATTGGATTATAGTTTGGCATCTTTCTCCTTTAAATGGCCCCAGTAGAGGCATTATGTCTGTTTTTGCACAGCCTTAAAGCCCCAGTGATGAGTACAGTGCCTGGCACACTGTGGGTGTTTAACAACTATTTACTGAATTAAAAAAAGAATCAATGGATGAGGCCAACAGCAGACCCAGGAGATACCAGCCTTCCCTCGTGACTAGTGAAGGTCGCAGTCTTTGCAGTGACAGAGAACATCGCCTGAACACTTGGCATAGGACTTAGAGTCAGTTCTCCATTATCCATCCTTTCAGTCGTCCAGGGAGGGAGGTGAAATTTGTAGATGGCTCGATTGGAGAATCTAAAACTTTATGTTAGCCTCTAGTTTACTCTCTTTTCAACTTAATGTTTATGAGAACCACAACAATGGAAATACTGACTGATTTGGGTCATTTCACGTATGTTTCCTCTCTGACCACAATGCCCCTCACAATAAAAGGATAAGAAATTAGGGAGCAAAAGAAGGAGTATCAGCAGTCACCATCCCCCATATACCAGCTAATGCTCTGTGTTCACTTGCACAGCTTCCTCATGTCCATAGGTGGTCTCTCTCTCTCTTTGTGTGTGTGTGTGTAACAGGAGAGTGTAGTTATCCCACAGAGGCCTGTAAGATCTCACCCAGTACACAGGTCACTTTAGAGCAGAGCATCTGTATGCCTGATAGGATTAAATTGAGCAGGCATGCCTGATACATTTTTTCCCCTGTTCTTAAAAGGACTCCTATTGTGAACATACCAGCAAAGACAGAGAATGCAATGGACACACACACACACACACACACACACAGTTTCCTCTGCAGCAAAACTTTCTGTTCAGTAAAATGAATGTGCTGCCTGGGACACTGCAGTATCTGGATGGCATTGTCAGAAAATTATCTGAAGTTCTGAGTTTTGTTTTGTTTACTGATACAGGTGTGCTTTTTTGGTGACTTAAATCCTCTGTTGCTCTTATGAAGAGATTTTTCCTGATGGCGAACACGTTTTGGTACAATCTTCTCTTGATATACCCAGTGATTCTATTATAGGAAAACTCAGTATATCTTAAAATCTGTGCTGTATATGTGAAGCAGTTGGGTTTTTGACCTGAAATGTCCACAGGGGTTTCACCTGTGTGGATGTCCAACAGGACCATTCACAGTTGTGAGGATGCCAGAGCATTTTCTATTGTGGAGGGGAATCTTGACAATGCATAATGTTTAATATCTCTGGCCCAAACCAATTAAATTCCAGTAGAACCCTTCACTTCCTATAATAACCAGCCCCCCAATCTCCAAAGTACCCTCAAAAGGGCAGCACAGCCCCCATTCAGAGCCATGGTTTTCAAGGTCTCAGTGACCTCTCAGTCTTGTCATCTAGTTGTTATTCTCACTCTCTGGAACCTTTGACACTGTTAACTAGGCCTCCTTGGTTTCCTGTCCTCTCCTGGCTTCCATGGCATTACCCTCCTCTCCTTGGCTCCATCCCTGCCCATTTCTCCTGATCTGGCTTCTTGTTCTTTACCTGCCCATCCATGTAGATCTGACCTTCTTTCCTCTCCATGTTTTTCTTTGAGGAAAACTTCACCACTTCTAGGCAACTAAACTCTCAAAGTGCTACTTCTATGCTATTGGGGTCCATTTGTTTCCAACTGCACCTGGACCCCCGTAAGTGGGCCCCAAGTTTAAACATGTCCAACTGGTCAACTTTCTTGCACACCTGTTATTTCTTTGGACATATCTATTTGTGGTAATGGCATCTTCATTCACTCACTCAACTTAAGCATGGCAGCCATCTGGGCCGCTCTGTCTCACTCCCACCTCCTGTCACTTGCTATGTTTTGTCAATTCTAAGGAAGTGATTGGAGCTGAACATTTAGGATAAGTCATGCACAAAGCAGAGTGGTGGTGATGAAAGTCAGTGCCCCGGGAAGAGCCACTCTGATTCCATGCCTCCAATCTTTTATGTTACTTTTAAAAAGTTCTTTGGCCTAGGTTAATTTTTCTGAACCCTGAGCCTATTACCTTGAGCTAATTTGTTTTTCCAAATTAATTACCAGCAGGGACAGCAGCCTCATTTTTGCAGAATCCTTCTCTTTTGGAAGGATGGCCTTTTTCATTCAAACAATCCAATTTAGGTCTTTTGGCACAAAGTTTAAAGCGTGCCTTGACATTTCCATAAAGACATTTAAATGTTACTGTCTCTGAAGAAACAGTTTTAGCATATGAAACCTTTATCCCCTTCCCCCCCCCCCCCCAGGAATAAAAACATCACCAGCTTAATTATCTCTGTAAAATAACTTCCTCATTTGCTTAGCATGTTGCTAGGAGAAAAAGATAGTGATACTGTTTTACAAAAACAAAAAATGCTTATAGATGAAATTTTCTTTTTATTCTTGTCTCTGTAAATAGCTCCTCAATTCAGAGGTCAAAATGCATATAGGGTTATATGTGCTCCTTCCCAGTTGATTTTTAAGACATCTTCTAGGAGAGCAAATACAATGGAAAAGATGCTACTTGTGGCAATTTCTCTGCACAGAGAAGCCAGAAAATATACATAATAAAATCATATATCATGACACACATAATAAAATCCTATAACATGAACTCTACCCTGTTGACATATTTTAAGTTTACAGTACAGTGTAGTTAACTGTATGCACATTATTGTACAACATAGCTCTAGGACATTTTCATTTTGCATAAATTGAACTCTATACCCATTGAACATCCACTCCCAATTTTCCTTTCCCCCAGCCTTGGCAGTCACCATTTTTCTCTGCTTTTATGAGTTCATTTACTTTAGAATCATGAAGTATTTGTCCTTCTGTGACTGGCTTATTTCACTTAGCATATGGCCTCAAGGTTCATCCATGTTATAGCATGGCAGGATTTCCTTCTTTTCAAAGACTGAAAGATATTCCATTGCATGAATATACCTTTTTTCTTTATTTACATGCCTGTTGATGGATATTTAGGTTGTTTCCGCCTCTTGGCTATTGTGAATGATGTTGCAGTGAACACGGGAATGCGAATATATTTTTGAGATTCTGTTTTCAAGTCTTTTGGATATGTACCCAGAAGTGAGATTGTAGATTATATAGTAGTTCTATTTTTAATATTTTGAGGACTCTACATACTGTTTTCTAAAGCAACTGCACTCTTTTACATTCTCACCAACAGTGGACAGGGTTCCAGTTTCTCCACATCCTTGCCAACATATGTTTACACACACACACACACACACACATACACACACACATACATTTATAGTGGCTCTTCTAGTTGTGGTGATCAAAAATATATCCAAAAACTGCCAAAGTATTCTGGGGGACAGAATTGCTGTTAATTGAGTAACTCTGATCTAGATGAAGAAAACAGTCTGATGAAGAGTAATGGGCCCCAGCCAGTTTGGCTCAGTGGATAGAGCGTCAACCCATGGACTGAAGGGTTCCAGGTTCGATTCTGGTCAAGAGCATGTACCTTGGTTGAAGGCTCAATCTCCAGGCACGATCGGGGTACATGCTGGAGGCAACCAATAAATGTGTCTGTCTCCCTCTCATAGGCGTTTCTTACTCTGTCTCTTCCCCCTCCCTTCCACTCTCTCTAAAAATCAATGGAAAAACAACAACAAGAAATTCAAGCTTTGAAAAAAAAAAAGAGGAATGCAAAATATTTTCCTAAAACTACAAAAAGGGTGAGGTAGAAGAATTGAGAACCATGGTCTATTTGTCTTAGGTAGGTCAAGGTCTCCTCAAAGGAGTCTTTATTGCCACCTACGTTTGGAAAGTAGTTCAAAAAGCAACGAAAGGGCCAGTGCTTGAAAAATGCTTGGTTAACAATGCCAATATGAGCTTAACCTACTGTGATGGGCACAAGAAGCAAAGCAGTTCAACACTTCAGCAGGGCCTAAGGGGACTTTCTGAGTTTGAGGGTTGGCTAGGAGTTGGAAAGCTGGAAACCAGCTAGAGGTTCTAGTTCCCACTTGAGCAAGGGTTTATTTTTTCTGCTTATCTGGATTCAGAACCGACTCAGGCAGGGTGATTTTTGAGAGCACTCACATGTTTCTCATTGTTTGGACAGGGCCAGACAAAAACGATCCAGTTTCATTGCAAATTGGCAGTAACACATGTTTTTGAAAGTTAAAAACAGCATAACACTCATGAGTGAATCTCAAAGAATGTTGTCTTCTTGTCCTTTGGAATAAACACCTGTTTTGAAACTAGGAGAGTAGGAACTGTCTTTGATTAAGAAATTGTTAGGTCTCTTTTTTTCATTGCTAAGATTACATTTTTAAGAATTAAAAATTTGAGCACAATTAAAAATATTAGGATGTGGATAATCATAACTTTAAATAAACAACAACAAAAAAGATAGCCCACATTTCCTCAGGAATTTCAGTTCAGTCTGATTAGCTGAGTTTGTTTCCTGTCTTGGAAACACAAAGCAAATACATTGATCCTTTTCTCCTTTAATAGAATTCTCTTTAGTTAGATATATTTTTTGAATTGTTGGAGGAAAAATGTGGTCTACATTCTTGAGAGGAGATGGAAGTCCTGCTGTTATCAGTGTCCTGTGGCCACAACACATATATTCAGCAACCATCAGTGCCCCTGAACATGATGTAATAAAGAGACCATCTGGTGGATAAATGGATAACTTCTTTTATTTTTTTTTAAAGAATATAGAGTTGCAGTCCAGTCAAGAGATCACGTTCTTTTTTTATTATTATTATTTCAGAGAGTAAGGGAGAGGGAGAGAGAGAAACATCTACTCTAATAAAAGAGTAATATTGAAATTAACCATTTCTCCGGGATGCCTAAGCCACACCCACCAGCCAAGCCATGCCCACCAGCCAATCAGAGTGGCTGTATGCAAATTAACTCAGCCAAGATGGAAGCTGGCAGTGCAACCACGGAGGCAGGTGGCAGGCTGCAGAGTGTGTGGGGTGGGCGGGGCTTGCTGGGTGGGTGGTGTGCCTCGGGGTGGGTGGTGCAGGCGTGGGGGGCTTGGCCAGCCTGCAAACAGCCATCAGCCCCTCACCCAGGCTGGCCAGGCATGCCAGCAGGTGGACATCCCCTGAGGGGTCCCAGACTGTGAGAGGGCACAGGCCGGGCTAAGGGACCCCCCTCATCCCCCTCGCCCCCCGAGTGTGCAATATGTTGTGTGTTGGGCTCCTAATCAATGATATGAGAGAATCATCAATCAACTGCCTCCTGCATGCCCCCTACTGGGATCGAGTTCACAACTCAGGTCATGTAACCCAACCAGGAATCCCACCATGACCTCCTGGTTCATGGGTCGATGCTCAACCACTGAGCCATGCTGGCTGGGCTGAAAATAATAATTTTACTTACCAACGAATATTCTCCTCTTGAGAGAAACGAGCACTGAGTCAAGACTACATCTCTGTGAAAAGACTTCATTGGGGAATTTTGTTCTCTGGTTTGAATTCATTCATTCACTAAACAAAGCAATTCCTCATGATCAAACGTGCAACAATCAGAGTACAGCAGGATACACTTTCTAAAGGAAAACACATTTCCCACTGCTTGTGAGTTCTGATGTATGTTTCTGGAGCATCAGAGATAACTTCTTTTAATCTTGAAGGAGGGTGCTAAGAACAGACTCCTAATAGCCTTCCCAGAAATCTTCATTTCAATTTTACCCCAAGAGACCCGCTCCTACATCCCATTTGTCTGTGCCTCACTTTCCTGTGAATCCTCAGGTGTCTCCCTGGCAGGCTGATCTGGAGTGGATGGAAACGGGACACATTTGACAGCAGTCCTTTCTCTCTGTCCCTCAGGTTACCATGGCCTCTACTGTGAGGAAGAGTACAATGAGTGCCTCTCTGCCCCATGCCTGAACGCGGCCACCTGCAGGGACCTCGTAAATGGCTATGAGTGTGAGTGCCTGGCCGAATACAAAGGTGAGTGGCCGTTGGGCCTTCTAGTGCCAGAATAGCTGTACATGATCTCACAGATTTCTCAGCTTAAATCGATAAACCTCTCATTGGAGCACACATTGTTTCAAATGAAAATCAAGTACTGATGGTGGTGGGATGATTTATGGAGCCAAGGAGACCAATTGGCAAGTCTCAGGTTTTCTATTAATAAACTAAAAAATCTCTCTCCTGTTCTTTGCTTCTACATCTTCACCTTTGTCGAATATGCAAAAAGCCAAGGATAGAGAATGTCAGTAAGTGGGCCATCAGGTATAGATCTGAGGACACGGCTGTGGAAATGGTGGGAGAGGGGGACAGCTAGCTCAGTGCTTGCTGGGCAAAGTTAGGATGTTGTGCTTTTGGGTGGAGGAGACAGGTGGAATCTCACGTATTGGCATATAAGTGAATTCTTATTAAATGATTCATAAGTTGGGAGGGAAATATTAGTTCATTTGAGTGAATGCCTGTCAAAGTCACTCTGGAAAAACATTTGACACCTACTGAGTATTTTTAATGTGTAGACTCTCTTCTAAGTCCTTCTGTGCATTAACTCATAAATCCTCACTCTCACCCTGTGAGGCGGTAGATAATGGTATCCCTCATGAGCCTGGCCATCATGGTCTCTGAAGTCCTTGCATCTGCCTTCCCCATGGGCCCTGCGCCATAGTTGGTGGATGGTGTGGTTTCATTGGAGCCCAGACACCCTCAGCCGGCATTGTGCCAAGAAAGTCTGTTTATCAGCGGCTGCCCACATTTCTCTAAGCCACAACTTCAGGGATGGGTTTAGATTTTTGTAATGCTTTCATGGGCTCTATTTATAACCATTTCATGTAACCTCTTGCTCCCTCCACTGTTTACTTGATTGATACCATCCATCTGCCTGGCGGCCTTGTGTGGCAGCCCCTGTCGCTTCTCTGTGGATGGGCCACAGGGATGAACTTGATCCAACCCCTGGATAGAAGGGCTGAAGCTGGGCCAAGTCTATGCACTGTGTTTGGCAGATCTGATGCTTCTTGGCCTGTGATGCCATTTAAAACTCTACGGACTTCCACAAGGGCTGATGTGCTGGGTTATCCACATGGCTTCTGAGTTCTAGGTTTGTCAGAGCATTGAGAAATGTGAGCGCTGGGAAGAGGAATAAATGAGCAATGAATCCAGAGACCTAAATGGCTCATCTTAATTGTGTCACTTATCTGACAAGCCCAGATAAATCTCTTAAACTGACTGGCCTTTATCTTGTCCGGATAAAGTAAGGACAGGGATGCTTACAGATATCTTGAGATTCCTTAATGACCAAATAGGCAGTGGTGGATGTACTTCAACGATTTAAAATTCCAAAATTCTTTAGTTTATGATAGAGTGTGTGATAAAATGTCATGAAGCAAATTCCATCATTATAAAGGACAAAGTCATTACCTGGGTGTATTCTGAATATGCCCCCAACACTCCCGTCTTTGAGGAATTGCTCATGTCAGTGTGACTAAGAAGCAAAAAAAATACACTTGCACAGTGACTGACTAGTGTCTCCACAAGTTTATAGACGGTGACTTGTCCACCTCCTCCTTTTGTTTTTCTCAGTGGGTATCCCCAACGTTTCCCACTTCCCCCAAGCTCCGCGGTAAATCCCTCACCCATAGGAAATCACCTACTTCCGTCTTCATGGCATAAAAGAAAGGTTATCCTTTGTAAACATTTTCAAATTTATCTAGTTTTCCACGTTCTATGGTAGTGGTTCTCAAACTTAGGTTTACATCTGAGTCTGCCGGTGGGCTTGTTAAAGCAGATTGCTGTGCCTCTGACTTAGTGTACCCGGGGTGGGGTGTAAGAATTTGCGTTTTTGGTAAGTGCTCAGGTAATGTTGCTGTGCTGGCCCATACACCATTGAGAGCCCCTGCCCTGCAAACTCCTCTGCAATCACAACCAATAAAACCTTATTCTCTCCCACGTTAGATGATTATGGCTCCTCGTCCTGCTCAAGATTAAGCCTTCCATGTATGTGCTAAATCCCTTCCTTTCTACCTTTCTGTGACCTCTTCCCTCCATTACCAACTCTGCTGGGGATGCTTCAAGGAGGTGAATGACCCTGAAGGGGATATCAAACACAGCTGAGGGTTTGGGTTCTTAAGAAAAGGATGTAGGTGCCAGGCACCTTTGCATACAGCAGGGTTAGGGGACAGGGTTCTGAGCAGAATGGAGGATTCAGCTGAGCCTGTGGAGAGGCCATACTTGCTGAGAATGTGTTACACATTACTCTGTGAGCCAGAGGGCTCTGACTGAGTAGATACTGGCTACGCTCAAGGAGGTTTGCATAGGGGGGCTGAACTGGCCCTTTCTTTTTTGTGTGGCTAGGAGAGAATGGTCTCCTGTTCACACCTGGAGAACCCCAAACAGGGAAGCCTCTACCCCAAGCCTTAGAACCCTGTTGGCTGGCCTATTGAGGACTGGGGGAGAATCCCCATCTGTCTCTGCCTGGCATTGCCAACTTACAGTCTGGCCAGGACAGGAAGATTGGACCAGCAAACCAAAGAGGGGGAAAATCTAGGAAATATAAACAAAATTGCAAAAATAACAACACTAAACACTCAAGAGAGGACATGAAAAGACTGATGTATGCTACTCAACATTAAATTTAGATCTGGGAAAGCAAAAGGAAGAACTAATTCATGATAGAAGTAAAAGCAAGAGGAAAGAGTAACCATGAGTTGAAAGATAGGAAATGTGGAGAAAAGACTCAAGAACTCTGATTCCATCTGAGTGATGGATGCTCTAGAAGAAGGAGGAAGGAAACATGGATATGAAACAAGAATGGACCCATTACTAGAAGAAGAAGTCTATGAGCAGGAGAATGGGCTTCCTCAGTGCCGGAGGATTAATGAAGGAGAAGATGCACAATTTGAGATTTCCTGGTGGAATTTCCAAATCCAAGGATAAAGAGGATTGTTTTTATAAGATTCTTCACAGGGAATACAGATTACATACAAAAGAAAGAGAATCAAACCAGCCTTGATCTTCTCTGCAATGAAACTGAATAATAGTGAAGAAGTGTTTCAGACTTTTCAATGGAAAGACTGGTAGTTAAAGGGTAATTGATATTTGGGGGCAAAAGAAAGACATTTTGTACACTTCAGGATATAGAAAATATAATACCCTCTCTAAGAAAATTATTTTAAAAGTATTCTCAGTAACTAAATCAGAACAAAGATAGCCAGCTAGAGGAAGGTAGAGAACAAGAGGAATAGGGTTGAGAAGCTTTAAACGCAGACAAAAACTTAAAGAGATGATATTGATGTGATTGTGAGTGATAATTCAATGGTGAAGAAAAGTCTTTTGAAAAATAGGTTTAATTTTATACTGATTAGTATTGCTGCATAATGAGTTAGTACAACGTCATGGTTTGAAACAACACCCTTTTATTATTTAGCAGTTTTGTTTATCTAAGCCTGGCTTAATGGACTCTGTGCTCAGAGTCTCACAGGTTGACTGAGCTGCATTGTCATCTGAGGCTTGAATAAAGAAGGATCAACTTTCATGTCCCCTTGCATTGTTGGCCGAATTCATATCCTTGTGGCTGTCGAATTGATGACTGCTTGCTTCTTGAAAGTCAGCAGTTATAAGAGAGAGTCTCTGCTGCTTCATGTATCTAACTTTAGGAGAGGCCCGCACCCCCTTAATGTCTCACCTGATTAGGCCAGGCCCACCTCTGATTAACTCAAAGTCAACTGATTAAGACCTTAACTGCATCTTCAAAATTTCTTTCTTAACTTTTGCAATATGCTTTTGGCTAGAAGCTCATGCTCAAGGGGAGGGGAGTACACAAAGGCATGACTCATTAAGGGGTCACTCTAAAGTGTCTATCTTACCTTTTATTAAGGAAAAATTGAAATGACCACACTAAAGTTTCATATAATTTTAACCAAATCTATGTGTTAAAGGGAATGGGGGTAGGAAATATTGGAAGACATACACATGTGTTAAAGATGTCATCCCAGTGGGTAAATGGATTATTTAACTTCGGTGCATTTATAGAGACATTTAGGTTCAGGTTTAAATAAGAAACAGGAAGGTAAACCCTAGAAAAATAGCAATAAATAGAACTTCTAAACTAAGAGTGATAGGGAGGTGGTGGTGTACAAGGGAGTAAAAGAGAAGCAGAAAGGGCTAAATCAGGCTCTCCAATTCAGAGGAAGAATGAGTCAGGGGAGGAGAGAGGTTACAAGATCCTATGCCTTTCTCTCCTTGAAGATTTTACATTCTCTCCTTTTTTTGGGAGCATTTCACCTGATATATACTTACATATAAGATATATGTGTAAACTTAGGAAGCTATCAGATGAGTGGTCTTCAGTTCCTAAGTAGTTAGAACTTGCATAGGTGGTGTGTTGGCGGGTAGAGTTGGGACTTTAACTTCTTATTTTCCATATGCATTTTTACATGATGAGTGTCACTGTTAAAAATTAAATTAATGAATATGATAACTCCCTAAAAAGAATGGATACAATGGGAAGTCAGGCAACTATAGCTAAGAACATTTTGCAAAAGGAAATCAATGGGTGGAACTTCTGCCAGATGTTAAAACCCATTCAAATGCTCAATTATTATTACACTAGCGGCCCGGTGCACAAAAATTTGTGCACTCGGGGTGGAGGGAGTCACTCAGCCCGGCTGTGCCCTCTCACAGTCTGGGACCCCTCAGTGGATGTCCTATGATGGCCCCAGTCTGCCAGGCGCCTTCTCTGTGTGTGTGTGTGTGTGTGGCCACTGGGGACCTGCCCCCAGCTGCATCTGAGGCTCAGAGCAGTCCTCTTGTGTGTGTCTACCTGCTGGGGACCTGCCACCAGGCACACTGTGGAGGCTCGTGGTCAGGCCAGCCTTTTCCTGCTCCCTGATCCCTGGAAGGGACCTGGGAAGCCACCAAGCAGGCCACCAACTCTTTCCCACTCACCTGTCCCCTGCTGCCTTCCTTTCCCACTTCCCGGTGCCGCCAAGGGGTCTGGGGAGCTGCCAAGCAGGACCCCAGCCCCTGCAGCCTTGCTTTCCTGCTCCCTGGTGCCCCGCAAAGGGCCTGGGAAGCCCACCAAGCACTGACCTCCCCGCTGCCTCTTTCCCACTCCCCAACCCGCCACCTTGCTTTCCTACTTCCTGGTGCCCTGCAAGGGGCTGGGAAGCCCACCAAGCAGGCCGCCGACCCCCTGCTGCCTTTTTCCCACTCCCCGATGCCCCGCAAAGGGCCTGGGAAGCCCGCCAAGCAGGTCGCCAACCCCCTGCCACCTCTTACCCACTCCCCGGCCCGCCACCTTGCTTTCCCACTTCCTGGTGCCCTGGTGCCACTTCCAACTGCCAGCATACGTAGGCAGTTGCAACAGAACCCTTAGGTTTGCTCAAGTTCCGTGGCTGTTGGCCTCCATCTTGGCTGG
>PVJC01004636.1:0-62806 GCA_004026665.1 Murina feae | reverse complement strand
TCACCCAGGCTTGCCACACCCCCTGGGATGAGGGTCCCCACTGGGGAGCTTGGCCAGCCTGCAAACAGACATTGGCCCCTCACCCAGGCTGGCCAGGCACACCAGCAGGTAGGTGGACATCCCCAGAGGGGTCCCAGACTGCGAGAGGGCACAGGACAGACTGAGGTACTCCCACCCAGTGCACAAATTTTTGTGCACCAGGTCCCTAGTTTATTAATAATGAGACTAACACTTGGGTTCTTCATAAACATGATCTCATATAATTCTCACCATGACCCTACGAGGTTTTTACAGTGGCGTCTGTTTTTCAGAAAAGGAAACTGAGGCAGAGAGCAGTGAAAGCCTAAAGTTTCTCTCTGGTGGGTCATCCGGTGCCTTGAGAGCCTGCTGCATGCCACTCCAGCAGTCCCTGGGTCCTAATTAGATACACATATCGGATGGGGCTGTGCTAGGACCCCAGGGCTATGCCCAAGTGTGGGCATCCCCAGGCAAGGGTACAAGTTTCCCTGGCCCCCAAGGAGATGAACCCCCTTGCTGCCTGCCCAGGAAGGTGGGTTGTGACATCACCATTGTCTCCCCACTCCCAGTGAGTTCCCACCTCCAACGGAGGGAGGTTGGTGAGAAGCTAAGATTGGAGGCTCCTCCTCAGCCAGGGGGACCAGGGACCACATTCGCTTCTTGGGCTGCCACCTTTTGTTCTGCTCCCTTTGTTCCCCTCCTTCCTCCTGCTGGTGACGTGGTCACCTTCTTGGGAGACAATGCCCGAGTGGTCTGTCCTGACAAGCCCTTTCGGCCCTATCTCCAATCTTCTCTGGGTCTAGGATTAATAGACTTTTTCTTTGTTTGGGATCAATAAGGAGAGGGAGAGAGGGAGAGAGAGAGAGAGAGAGAGAGAGAGAGAGAGAGAGAGAGAGAGAGAGAGAGAGAGAGAGAAAGGGAAGCAAAAAAGTCAGCAGGATTAAAAAAAGGACTGATAAGGATCTGGTCCGGTGTTAGAACCTTGATGATGCTGTGTACCTTTAAGCTAGAGGGTGGTGCAGGCAAGGAAGGGGGAGGAGGGTGAGAAGGTATCTGTCTGCTGGGTTGGGAGCTGGGGTGGGGGCTGCCTGGGGCAGAACAGGAATGGGGTGAAATCACAGGCTGTGGGAAGGGCCTAGGGACCTCTAGCCTCAGTCCAGGGCAGGTTCCAGCCTGAATCTTAGCCCAGGGAGACTTTCTGAGTCCTGGGCTGCCTATCCTGATGTCCTACCAGGAGCCTGGAGAGAGACCCTTCTCTTCCATCAGCTAGTCTCCATGGAGTGGGAGCCGGGCCCTCACACTGCCTCCTCCAGGCCCTGGGGTCCGTTAAGGGTGTGGACTGTTTAGCTGAGCTTGCCAACTCAAGAGTCCCAGAACCTAAGCTCTTTCTCGGTATTTCAGCCTAATGGACATGGCACATGTCCCTTGGATGAGGCTGCATGGGGAAAACAAAAATAGCACCTCGCTGCTTTTAGCAGGAATTATATCCACTCCGTGTGGCTAACACTGGTTGCCGCATGCCGATCTGCACTCTGATTAGCCTTTGATTAATAAAAAATGGGAAAGGGAATCAATTATTTATTTAATAACAGCGGTTTGTTTTAAAGGCAAAACCTTCAAGAAAGTGGTGGAGTTCAGGGGTGGGGTGGGTGGAAGGGAACCGGCTGAGGGTCCTGGGAGTGAGAAGTTTGGGAACTGGGGTTTCTGTTGTGGAGCTATTCCCCGGGGCCCTGGCTGGAAGGCCTGTTCCATCAAGGCTTTTAGGGTGTAGGATGCAGCCCTGAGTTGGGGGGCCAGGCTTCAGCACCCAGGGCTCCTGAGCCGCTGGAACCCTTGAGTGAAGGACAGCGGGAGGTCAGGAGGGCAGGGTACTGGTCTGCTTTGGTCGCTCCTAGTGGGCGAGTAAGTGAGAGACCCATTCCCATCCCTCCTTGGGATCTGCCTGTCACTCTTGGTCTTAATTTCTGGAGTGCCCACCCTGGGAAATCTCAAGCAAGGACCAGGCATCCAGGCCCCGGGCCTCTCATGCCATCTCCCCGCTCCTGTGCACATGGGGACCTGCCACCTTGCCCAGCGAGCCGGGGTTCCTCTCTCAGCACCTCTCCACTGTTACTCAAACCGCTTTCTCCTTGCAGAGGGCACTTCTGCTGATCTTTGCATTTCGCAATCATATCCATTCATCAAGGCCAAGATCGAAGGACACCCTGCGCAGCAGCTCCCCAAGTCATCCCCTCCGGAGACAGCCTTTCTTCTTCTGAACGTTCCCGGCACTTTGAATGTGTATTCCGGAGGCAGTTTGGGGAAATGCGGCTTTATACTTTGCTTCCTTGTGGGTATTTGGAGGGCAGAGGCCGGGTCTCAGCCACTTTTGTAACCTCTGTCCACGCTGCGTGGAATATGGATGGAGGAAGGGATGCTATCTTTGGGGGCGACTGCACCCCATTTGCACTTGAAACAGCCTTCAGATTAAAGAACAGCCCTTTAAGGGAAATGATAATATCCTCTTTGAGGGAGGCTGAGGAAATGCATGCTGTTGCACCTGAGATAAACAGACTAGAGCGTGGTGGGTCAGGAGCTGGACTTTTTAATATCTGAAAGACAGGCTGAAGATAAAAAAAAGAAGTCCAGCGACACAGCATTCATTTTTCTGAGCCTAATCTTTTGTCTCATTGAAATAACTGGCCTCCTGCCTTGACAACAATGTTCAACCTCAGTTTCCTTATCTGTCCATTGGGATCATAATTCCTGCCTCACTGTGCTCATAGGGCAGTTGCAAAGCTTGCAGGAGAGAAAGTGAAGAGACGGCTTGCAAAGGAGAAAGTGCTCCGTAGACAAGGCATGCATTACCTACTTGGATAATTACGGGTTACCTGCAGTTATTGTCTTAGTGCATTCTCAGGAAAGAGAGGCGCTCACGATTGTTCAGGCGCCAAAGTCTTTCTTCCCGGCTCCATTATCTGGATATCTCTCATGTAAGTTAAACTTCCCAGAACTGTCTGGGTTGCTGCCATTACTTTCTTCTGAGCTTGCTGGTGTGGGCGGCCACTTCCAGCGATAGCGCCTTCTAGCAGTGGGCCCGACCACTCCCGGTTATAATGCCCTCACTCAAATCAGGGTTGGGGGCTGCAGTTCAAGGCAGATCGGCACATTTGCTTATGCACAACTGTCTCCTGCAGATGGATGGAGTGCTTTGGGTTTTCTGAAATGTCTGCTCCCACAGATATTATCCTGCGAGCTCATCACCGATTCCTTGGATGGGGGTTGGAGAACCTCAGAGCAGGGCTGGAGGTGCTGAGCCACACAGAGCCTGTTGGACGTTTTCTGCCTGCAGTAGGCAGGTGAGACGTTTGCAAATGGGGGGTTTCTATCATGGAGTGGATGTCCCTGCTCCCGAATCTCCCCAGCCACTGCCCTCCTTAGGGGATGGTTAGAATGGGAGCCTTCTGATTCAGAGAATAATTCAGCAGGTGGCTTTAGGAAACATGGCCCCATGGGGCGCCCAAGCTCATAAACCAGATGAATTAAAGGGCGACTATTCACGTGACACAGGATTCTTTCATTTCTAAAAGGATTCCTTACAAGGTTCTTCTGATGAGCAAACACAGCACATTTCAAATAGGATTCATTGTAAAAAACAAAAAAGATGACAAAAACGAAGATAATAACAATTTGCATTCACTATCTCAGGCACAGCTCTTGTGAGGAAAGGCCCACCTGTTTCTCATTAAAGCTCCTGCAAGTCCCTCTCCTGGAGAAAGTGGGGAGCTGCAGAGACAGGGAGAAATTCGGGGGGGGGGAAGAGATGAAGGCCTTGTCAGCATCAAACCCATCCTCCTCTGAGTTAGAAGGATACTTGCCAGCTCCCCAGCAGGCAGCAGGGATGGCCCGGGAGTGAGGGTTTAGTTGGCCATCCCCCACTGAGCTGGCTCCACGGGACGGATGTGGAGTTATTCCACCAGCCCGGGCTGTGGACCCGGCCACAGGTCCCTGATGGACTCCTGCTTTCTCTTTTGTTACCAGCAGGCTCCTGGCTTTGGCAATATTTGCCTTATGGCAACAGTGCAGCATTTCCCGTATTCACAGAGTTAAATTAGTTAGCTGGATAGAAACCTCAGAGATGATGTATCTAGTTGTCAGTCGTGACTTGGTGCTAATGGCACTACAATTTGGTTACAGCCCTTGCCATCATTAATCATCGGCCTGGGCCAGCCGCGTAACAGGGGTGCTGGGGACAGGGGAGGGCGGGGCTGGCTTGGGCAGCGAGGTGCCCGGCACCCGGGCCTCTCCCTCTTCCTCTGGGCAGTGCTCAGCTCCGCCACTGGCCACCATGCAGGCTGCCATCCCTTGGTCCTCACCACTGCCACTACCACCAGCACTGCATACCTCTATTTATTAGCATCGTGCTACTTATGCTAATAGCAGGCCGTACACTATTCTGAGCATCAACATCTGCTCCAAGCAGCCGACTTTCACTTACAGAAACTGATTTCAGCTCAGTCAAGCAGATAAACAGAGAAATCAAAGCAGGTGGCTGAAAGTGAAGGAGGAATTCTCGATTCCTGCATTCAACCGATGAACTTCACACTAAAGCCATAATTAATATTCAGATAACTATATTCCGACACGTAGAATAAACAAGATCATTTAAAGGATGCAAAATACATCCCCGGGGCCAGAGGGGAAGGAGAGGGAGGGGAAGAGAGGGAAGGCAGGCAGAGGACTGAAGATGGATGCAGACACTTCCGAGCTGGCCCATTGTCTGCAGGGTTTCATGGAGACGGGGGCATGCCTCACAGAGCAGGCAATGGGGTGTGTACAGCACCCCTTCCAGCAGGCACACCATGGGAAACAAAGGGGTCTGAGGTGCAGCATCGGGGGCAGACCTGTCGAAGCTGCCCTCGGTACCCCCTCCTCTTGACCCTGAAGGACAGACAGCCCTGGGCCCCAGCTGCTGCACTCCTTGTACCCAGGCCTCTCCTAGAGAACACCCTGCTGGATGCCCTTCCTGCCTCACGGGCAGTTATAGAATTCATAATAGCACCTCTGCATGATTTACACGAGGCCAGATCTAACCCTTTACATTCAAAGCCATGAGAGAGGATATCCTGTATCAGGCTTATTTACCTCTATTGGTCGTTTTTCCTAGTCAGTCATTTCAGAAATGTTAAAATAGGGCTCACGCCACTGTCTGGAACACGTTCTGCATAGGGTCATGGTAACAGGAGAAGTTCATGGATTCCATCACCCCCTAGGATGCACACTTGCGTGTGTGCAGATGTGGGCTACAGATAAACAATCTACACACGTGTACTGTTTAAGTGTGTGTCTGTACCAGGAGCTCTAAGGGAACAGTAAGTAACCAGGGTCCTATGTGTGGGATCTGCTGGGGTGGGGGGGCAGCTACCAGAACCAGAGGCCCCCAAGGAGCCAACTCAGGTATGCCTGAAGCTCCCAGGGTTCAGTGCTGGACCTATTGAATTCCCCCAGGGCCAGCCGAACGGAGAGCCAGGCTCGGCCCTGAGGAAAGGCCCTCGCTAACTTTTGCTCTGCTCTTGGTTCCTTGAGCTGCAAGGGCCCCACGGCTGAACCACAGCGGCGGCAGCACATCATTGATAACTTTAATTCCCACTTTGGGGAAACACTCATCTCCATCCCCACACCCCTGCACATATGTCCTGTTTATGTCCCTCCCTCTGAGAGCGGTGCCGACAATGCTGGGAGCCCCAAGCTGCATCCTGGGTGCCATCAACGCTCCTCTGGAACCACTCGCTTCGTAGTTGAAATTTCCCCTGACGCCGGGGAAAAAATTTTTTTTGGTTTCCTTGGAAATGACTCTCTCTGAATCACAGCTGTTTACAACAATGAGGGGAGGTGGGAGGATATTCCCTAGAGGGGTGTGGGGAGGGGAGGGTGGGGGAAGCAGGGTTTCCCAGGGATGGCTGAGCCCACAGGGCTAGGGATGAGGCTGGTGGTCTCTAGGAGCCCCAGGGACAGGCTTGAGGACATAGGGTGGATCGGACCTGGACAACTGAGAACTCTTCCTTCCTGAACCTCTGTTCTACGCCCTTTCCTGTCTGCCCACTCCCTCTCTAGAGGAAGTGGCTGAGCGACAACTGTCTTCCATGCCTAGGCAGGGTGTCCCTGGGCACAGATCTACGCTGGACACCTTCCCTATACTTCCTGCCTAACCTAGCAGGGCAGGGGTTACCATTTGCACTTTCAGAGGCGGATATGGAACCATAAGAGATTCTGACGCACCTGAGACAGGGGTATAAGGAGACAGACCAGAACCCTGGCCCTCCCAGCCCCCAGCTTAGGTCCTGATGGAGTCTGCACTTGCTCCTTCCCATCCCCGCACCACCTGAGGCCGTGCACATCTGCCTCAGGAGGCCACAGGCTCCTGCAGACAGCCCACCCCCAACTAACTGCATCCCCACAACATCTCCTGTGGTCTGGAGAAAGCCGAGGATGACACTCCCAGCTGGCATGAGCTGCATGCAGAGGGGAGGGAGGAGGCACCCCCCTTGCCAGGTGCTCTGGCTGACCGACTTCACAAGGTTCACACACATACAGCTGAGGGCAGATGTGGCCTGATGTGGCACACACGGCCCAGCCATTGCCAGTCTGTCCTTGTCCCACAGCAGGGCTGGCTGGTCCAGCTGGTCACCCAGGTCAGCTTTATGTCCCCATGCCCTTCTGGCCGCCAGCATACTCCGTGCCTCCTCCTGCTCTCCTGTCGCTTACTTCTCCAAGTCCCCCTCCCCCTCCAAGTCCTCCTCTTCTGCTCCCACACCCCTGGCTCTGCACTGTTATCACCACCTGGATCTTTCCTGTCATCCGAGTCTCCAAACTGTCAGCTCCCAAGCCAGACACATGCTGGTTCTCAGAGCCAGAAGCAAAACTGGGTTTCCAACCCTAATCCTTGGGAATTTGGGAATCTCCCCCGGCTGGCTGGATGCAGCTTGTGCATAGTCTGAGGACCCAGGCTGCTGGGAGGAGTCGTGGGGAGTCCTTGGGGGTGTCTTTGTGAGGAGAGCAGCCCAAGTGCCCCTGGGGAGTGGCCTTTACATTCAAGCAGGCAGGCTGGTCTCCACCAGGTCTCCATGAAAGGACATGAATCCTCGTCACGCGCCTGCAGAGGCACATGAGAACTGCGGTTCTTTGGGGACGGTTCAGACAGCCCCTTCCATCCCTGACTCCCCAGAGAGACTCTCCTTTGGGAAACTCTTTCTATTCCACTGATTGGCTATGGGGACTTGGGAATGAACCGAGGTGATGGTACATGGAGAGTTGCCTTCTCGAAATGGAAACCACAGAGAGTGCACCCATTCTATGTCACAATCAGGCACAGGCTCATCTTGAGAAAAATCTCTTTGATTCAACTCTGGGTGCAGATGTGCCTGGTTTTGGGCGGGAAGAGCCCTCTGAGCCCCACCCTCCACATGGCAGCTGTGTGTGTGTGGGGGAGGGTGTAGCTCTCCCATTTGGCGTCACAAGGGCACCTGGATCCAGGTGTGTGCGTGTTGGAGATGTCTGTGCCCTGAGCCCCGGGCCCCAGGCTCTGAATCCTGAACTGGAGAGGCTGTGCAGTGGTCCTGGTGCCCTCTGCTGGCCATATATGAAAACACAGGCAGCCTCCAGCCCGCAACTGGGCGGGACCTTTCGAGGCTTCCAGGACAGACAGGGGTAGCGGAGAAACCAGCTCTCCTCTCTTCTTGTGCACCTCGAGGGCCCGCACTTGTGCCATCTGAGCAGGGACCCATCCTCTTTTCTGCATCTCCTCTCTCTCCCCACCCCCTATGATGGAAGGACCTCATGCCTGGCTCTAGTCTTGACTAGCTGTGTGGCCCTAGGCAAGCTGCCCAATCTCTCTAGACTTCCAACTGTTCTCCCTAAGGTCAGGCCCATCCTTCAAAGCACATTTCCAATACCAGTTACTACTCATAAGCTTTCCCACACAGGACCCCACCCACTGGGAATGTTGATCTAACCTTGGGCTGCCAGGGCCTTGGGCCTCTTTCTCAGCCTCACAGCTCCTTGAGGGCAGAGACTCATTCATAACTTTGCTGTTTCTGAATCCCTGGTAAGGCTGTCTTCCCAGCAACAAGCACCTGTTGAATTGATTTGTGTTAAAATGGCTGCCTTGGACTGGGAATTCCCTCAGGTGTCTCCCCGGCTGGATTCTTTTTCATTCCAGTTGTCGCTGTGGGTCGGTCTCATCTCCCAGGTGAGGCTTTAGATCCCGGAGGGCAAGGTGCGAGGGAATGGCTGTCCTGATGCTTTACTGAATTGAAAAGCAATTTTGACATTGTAAAAACAGTTATTCGCATGCTGCTCTCTCTCCCTCTCCAAGCAGTGCCTTTATGGGGCAAGACAGGAAGATGCAAACTCTAAAGAACACACTGAGGCCTAACGCCTTCTCCATGTCTAACACAGGTTCTCCGTGCACACCTTCCCTCATCTGCACCCCCTGATCCCAGCACTCATCCTTTCCCAGGGCCAGTGTGGTCCCCTGCAGCATTCCTCCAGCCCGTGCCCCGCCCCTAATCATTGGGCTTGAGCTTGAAGTGAAACTCCTGTCTTAGAGTTCTCAAAGCACTGCCTTCGTGATTCCTCCAAGGCTGCCCCAGCCCAGCAAACACGCTGCCTCCTGGAAACGTTGGTAACAGCTCACGTTTATTAATAGCTTGCAATGTGCCGGGAGCCACGCTGAGAGCTTTGCATGCATTGTCTCATGGAATGCTCCTAACAGCCCTCTGCCACGGCTCTATTATTATCTTTGTTTTATAAAGAAAAAGCTGAGGTTCAGAGAAGAGAACCACTCGTCTAAGGTCACAAAGAGGGACCGCGGGAGCGTCAGGATTTGAACCCAGTTTAGTTTCTCACATTCCCGCAGGCAACAGGATATGGGGGTGGTAGACAAGGATTAGGCACCTCTCTCTCTCTCTCTCTCTCTCTCTCTCTCTCTCTCTCTCTCTCTCTCCACATGGCCCTTGTGTGAGCATATGTGAACCTCCAGCGAAGCCCACAGCTGCCCATGTCATATTTCCGCACACCTTAGTGTGTGCATGTGCAACGCTCACGGTGTGTACTGGCCCTCAATTCTGAGAGCATGCCGTCTCATGGAACTCTCTGCCATGCAGGCCATGTCCTATGTATGCACTGTTGAGCACAGTAGCCACTAGTTACCTGTGGCTCTTGACACTTGCACTGTGGCCATTAGACTGAGGAACTGAATTTCTAATTACATTCAAGTGAAATGAACTTAACTGTGCATGGAAATAGCTACATGATGGCTGCCCAGTTGGCCACATTATGAGGTGGTTGCAAGGATGAAGTGCAGCCATGTAGGTGGTGCCCTCTGGCACGTCTGAGACCACAGGTGCACTGTTACTATTACTGCCAGGACCGTGATAGGGTGTGTGCATCTGCGTGCGCACTGTCCCCAGGTGTCTGTCCGTCCTTCCACCCACTTCCTCAGTACTCTTCACGGGGCCTTTTGAAGACCACCCTCCTGACAGTGGGCTCTGACCCAGGCTTCTCCGGGATGGTGACAAGGAAGGAAGCCTGGCTCTGGGGTGTCTAAGGAGAGCAATCTGGGTGTGGCAGGTTGTCCTGTGGCCCTAGAGGGCCCTTTGCCTGCAGGCTCCCTAGCCCCCGTCCTACCTGCTGGAGTCTCGCATTCACCTCAGTGAGTAATTTCAGCTCTGATTTGTAAGTAAAACATCAGCTTATTTCATTGTGTGTTTTTATTAGTTTTAACTTGAAAAGAGAGAAAAAAAGGGCCAGCAGTCTGCCTCAGGCATTTGGCGGTGGCTCGGGGGCCAGACAGCAGGCCCTGCAGGGCACCTCAGTTCCAGGGGTTTAGAGAAGCCTCTGGTGAGGTCAGGCTGGCAGGGGCCGCTGGGGAAGGGTGCCGGCCACAAGGACAGAGGTGGTGGTGGGAAGGCCTCAGCTGCTGCAGAGCAGAAAGGAGGGAGCGCAGCGACCTACATCTTCACGGTGAATCTGGCTGACTCACCTCTGGACAGTTCCCGCTCTCTCTCCTGGTGGAATGCAACCTTGGCATCCTGGGAAATGGGTGCTCCAAGGCTGGGCAGTGCAAGGGCCCTGGCAAAAGCCGGAGGGAATGAAGCCATAGCAGGAGGGACTCGGGTGGGAACATGGAAAGGACAGAACCAAGCTAAGCTTTGGCAGATGGTGGGAGGTGGGATCCGGGTGGGAGGAACATTCTCTAATGACAAGATGGGGGTCAGTGGTGCCCAGCGTTGGCGGGCCCCTGCCTCAAGGTGGGAGCGGGACATGGGAGTCAGGGTCCTCTCTCAGCCTTCATGCGTGCCGGACTCCTAGTGTGCATCACACAGTCTGTGGCCTAACTGACACTGGGACCATACTAGGAAGAGAAATAATCACATCTCTGAAGGCTTGTTTAATTTGTTCTTTTATAAGTGACTTTACATACCCAACAATGCCTCTTACATTTGTACCAGAAGCCAGACCTTCACTCAGCTCCAGACTCATATAGCCACCTACCTTCTTACTATCTCCCCTTGGGTGTCTAACTGGCCTTCCACAGGCAGCATGGCCAAAGTGGAATTTTGATCTCCACCCCTAAAACATGTTCCTTCCCAGTAAAGAGCCCTGCTCACCACTGATGGGCTCAAATCTTTCCTTCTTTCCCTCCACTCCACACCCAATCCATCAACAAGTCCTGGAACCCCCTATCACCCCCAACACACCCTGAACCCATCTATTTCTTGTGCCTTCACTGCCCACCCCAATCCATGCCCCCATCATCACTCCCCTGGCCACCTGCCTCCACGCCTGCCTTCCTGTAGCGTTGCCTCCACACAGCAGCCAGAGAGAGCTTTGTGAAATATACATAAAAGCACACTCCTTTCAGGTTCTCACTACACTTAGAATACAACCCAGCATTTCCCTCAACTTGCCAAACCTGGCACAAGCTGCCCCTGACATCCTCCCCCACAACCTCCCTTTATTGCCCCCACAATGTTTCTGTCACACCAGGTTTTCTCCTGTCTCTTGAGCACATGAAGCCCATTCCTGCCTCAGGACCTTTGCACCCGCTGTTTCCTCTGCCCGAAGTGCTCTCTCCCTCCATCTCTGCTTGTGGTTTGGATGTCAGCTTCACTGTCTGCTCACCCAATATAGAGCAGCTCCAGTCACTCAGCACCCCATCTATCCATTTTAATCCTTGGCATAGTATTTACTATTTAGTTTTTTAAGTTTAATTTATTACCTAGTTCTGCTCATGAAAATGGAAGCTCCAGGAGAGCCTGGGATTCATCTGCCTCGGTCATTGTTGTGTCTTAGTAACTATACTCATGGCCTGGCACAGAGAGGGTGATCGATAACTATTTGTGAATGAATGAATTATTTAATCCTGATGGTGTTTGTCTGAGAAGGCTTTTTGGCCTGGGGTAGAAGTGTGAGTTCATGACTGTGTTTCCTGGCCTGGCACTTGCGTATGAATCGCAAGACTAATTAAACTCATACATATTTGTGGAAATGCAAATATACTTTTATTTACCATTGACTGTAATAAAGGTAAATGCTCCTTACTTAAACAAACAATTCACTTTGGGAATAAAGCTGTAAACAGAAGTAATAAATAAACACTCGTTATTGAGTGCTTACTGTGTATCCACTGAACTTCGGGAGCTGGCTGCTCCCATCTTCCATCATGGTGTGTACACACATGGAGGCTGCCTCGTCCCCACATCGGCTTAGCCACCCAGCAGGCACAGGTGCTCTCCGCAAAGCCCATGGCTCTTGGGGACAGGCACCGGTGGGCATCCTGGCTCTGCCACTTCCTTACCGTGTGACCTTGGGAGTTACTTACACTCCCTGAGCCTCTGTTGCCTTGTTTGCAGGTAGAGATAGAAACGGAACCTTCCTCCTAGGTGAGCTGGGCGTGTTAAATGAGATGGCACATTAGAATCCGCGGTTCTGCACGGAGCACATGGTGAGTGATAAAGACGTGGCACCCATTTTCCTCTTGCTAATATGATTGTTGCCATTACACACGCCTGTTCTCGATGTTTTCACATATTCCCCTTTAATTGCCACAGTCCCCCGTGAGGTCGGCGTTGTTAGTCCTGATTTATAGATGAGAGCTCAGGGACTAAAATGCCTGTGCTCATCATCCAATTCTCAAGTATTAAAACTCAGGCCTCAGGACTCCAGATCCGGTGCTCTCTCCATGGCACCTCTGCCGCCTCTCTTGTTCTTGGGGAAAACCCAGTGCGAATGAGGGCCAGCCATCACACCCCACTTTAACCCTTGAGCAAGCCCTAGTCACAAACTCTTCAATCTTGACAAGGACTCACCATGTCGACCTACTTCTGACCCTTGGCTGTGGTCTCCAAGCAGATCCTCAAATCTTTGCATGCCTGCCTCAGCCTCCGAGAGTCCCTAATGACTATGCCATCCCGGATGCTAAATCCAGCACAAACTTCACCCCAGAAGGTGACAGACTGTGAAGCAGTGAGCATTCTTAGAGCTGATCAATTCCATCTCTGTTTCCAGGTGAGAGAAGGCATAGCTATAACTCAGGAAGTTACCCCAGGGGCTCTAAGGCCTTGGGGAGTGAGGCGGGGTATCCAAGCTCTGGGGACTCAGGGATGGAGGAGGCCGCACCGTTTGGACTTCCTGGAGGAGGCTGCGTCTGTAGAGCTGTGGTCTGGGGGAAGTGGAAGAAAGGGCACCAGGCAAGGGCAGCCACAGCAGGTGCAGAGACGGAACTGATCTCACAGGAAAGAAGCATGAGGATAAGCGCAGCAAGGCCGAGGGGTCTGGGCTGCAAAGCCTCTTGACTTCTTTATCTTTTCTCATTTGTTACTTGGCTACGATTTATCTCACGTTTCAGGTCCCCCACATTCCAGGCCCTGTGCCAAGTGCTTTGCCTAGATTGCTACATTTCATACTCAGAGCTAACCCACTGAGGCAGTTTGTATATCTCCATTTGCTAGACAAGGAAACTGAGGCTGCCCAGGCGGTAAAGTGACTTGTCCTAGGTCACATAGCTTACTATCAGTGGAAAGGCTGGGGTTTGATCTCAGCACTGCTTGCCCAACAGCCCCTGTGCCCCTTCAGGGCACCCCACCTCCCCTCCCACTGAGGAGGTCTGGGAAGGTGTGGGAAGCCACAGGAGGGGCTGAGCAGGGCAATGACTCCAGTGGCTGGGAAGACACTAGTTTAAACCACATGATAAAGAACTTGCACATGATGTGTTATCAGAGGGGTGGGTTGGGTATAGATGCAAGTGCACAAGTCTGTGTATCTGTGTGTGTGAGTGCATCTGTGTGTCTGTGTGTGTATGTGTGTATGTGTGTGGCTGTGTGTGTGTGTGAGTACATCTCTGTGTGTGTCTATGTGTGAATGCAGGTGTGTCTGTGTGTGAGTATATCTGTGTGTGTGTATCTGTGTGTGTCTATGTGACTGTGTCTGTGTGTGTCTCTGTGTGTGCAATAGGATGTGTGAAGGTAAGAAAGTGAGATTACAGGTGGGGAAGGCATGTCCATTCTGACGGTTATGAAGACAGCCTGAGGAAGGGCTTTACGGTTTACACACATGGTCCTGGCGGTCTGGGAGGTCATTCCTCTGAGGAAGAACACAGCCCTGCAGGCCACAAGACAGGGACAGGAAGTTAGAGGACACTTGGAGCGTGTCCAGATTGGAGGCAGGAGGAAGCCGCAGCATTCTTGCTGTCTGGAACGGGCACCAATCAGGAGATGGGAGCAGCCATAAAGCAGCCTTGGGAACCAGGCAGTGGCATGTGTGGAGACCCCTGGGGTTCTCATCTAACTACAGAGTCCCTGGCCCCATCTTCAGGGAAGTCCGAGGTCTGGGGCAGAAATAGGATCTGTATTTCCCATCAGATTTTCAGGGTCCTGACACAGGCATCCTGGGAAGTCTGTGGGGGGTCAGGGTCCAGCCGTGGCTGCAAGAGGCCAAGCAGGCTTCACCGAAGGGCTCCCTGCTCTTGCAGGCTGCTTGCCGAGGACTTCCAGGCAAAGCCCAGATGACAACCCTGGGTCTCTGACCCTGAGCGGGGAGAGGAGAGGGTGCAGCTCAGCAGAGCCCTCCAGGTGAGTGAAGGTCACTGCTAGATCTATGCCTGAGGCCCAGGGCCCCTGGGGGTGGGTGGGACTGGCCTTCTTCCTGTCACCACCAAGGAGCATAGTGCGAGCATGCTGGGACCAGGCTGAGAGAAGGCCTGCCTTTTGTGTCTGTGCCCAAGAAATGGGCCAGCCTCCCAGTGGCCCAGAGAGGAGGCAAAGGCACAGGGCACCTGAGGCTAGGTGTGTGGGCTGGGCTCAGGGGTTCTGGCAGCCTAGACAGAGGACAGATCTGGGCGGGCAGAGGTGCATTCACCAGAGAGCATTTCCTGGGGGTGCTCCTTTGCACTGTCCTCCCTCAGGACACACTGTTTCCCAGAGCTGCCTCTGGGCTTGCTGGTCAGGTGTGAGCACTATCTGCTCCCACCCAGATGGGGAGGTGGGCTCTCTCTTCTCATAGCTTCTGCTCCCAGCTCTCTCTCTCTCTCTCTCTCTCTCTCTCTCTCTCTCTCTCTCTCACACACACACACACACACACACACCCCGCTTGGCACTTTCGCTGTCTCCTAGGGGAGCTGGGTGTTCAGGGCAGCCTTCTGGGGCACTGAGGAGCCCAATCCCCCTTGTTCCAGTCTCCCGGGGAAATCTGTGGGCAGCATGTGAGAACATGCCACAGATGGCCCAGCTATGTGTCTGGGAAAGCAGCGAGGTGTCGGGAGGACACCGTCTCACTAAGTGTCCCACTCAGTCAGGCTGCCCCCAGCCTCACGGGTGCAGGATCCTTCCTCCCCACAGACCTTTCCACATCCTCTCACTCTGGGCAGAGACCCTAAGAAACCCACACTCACACACATGGGCAGAGAACTTGTGGGAGTGCCCACTCAGGGAGTCAAGCCCATCTTTTCTGCTGTTTTGTACAAGCATTTGGTAGAAAATCTCGTCATAGATGTACACACAATCTGTCACTTAAAAACTGGTCCACCAGAGCCCGTGGCAGCTCCCACATGGCTGCCCACGCTCGGCACGTCTAAGCACACATATTCACCCATCCCTCGCCCTGCCTCAACAGCTGAGATTTCGGTGTGCTCACATGGAGGTGGTGTATATGCACGTGCACACATACTACACACACACACACACACACACACACACACACACACACACACACACTGTTCTCAGGGCAGCAGTGGGGAGGGGCCCCAGGTCCTGAATCTCTGCTTAAACCCAGAAATTTAGGAAACTGGCATGAGATGCCCCTGGTCTGAGAGAAAGGGTGGGGCTTACCAGGACAGCAGGTCCCGGATGAGGAAGCTTTGAAACTGCAGGGAAACAGAGAGCCCTCTCTGCATCCTCCCTGTCCTGTCCAGAACCAATAGAAACACAGCTCTCCTGCAGCTGACACATGTGACCACCACACCAACACACTCACACATGCTCACAGGAGACAACATCATCCGCACACAACGTGCCAGAGGCATAGCCGCATCATGGTCATGCACAGCCCTCCCTCTGCCACAGACCAGAGGTGCCCACGAAGCCTTACCCCTCAGCCCACCAGCACACATTCACACGAAAAGCAACACATGCACTCCTCCAATGGCACCCCAAGTGTCTCCTGTCCAGCACTCGTGGCTGAAATGCATGCATGACAAAGCAGTCCTGCCCCACTTCCCCAGAGGCCTCAACTTCTGAATGATCTGCTCTGTCTTCAGATGGTGGAAACTTAGTGAACTAGTTCCCAGGTCCTCAGGATTTTAGTCCAAAAAAAGAAAGCCATAGGTTTCCTGTTCTCTGATGAGCTCCTTGCTATTGCTAACACTTAGCTCACTGTGTGTGTGTGTGTGTGTGTATTCCCTTAATAAACAAGAATAGGGCCACTTTCTTTGCCAAGCCCAAATCAGGTGTAATCCCATAGACAACAGGAGCCTATAGGTTGGCTGGGGGCAGGCTTGGGTGGACAGCAGCAGGCTTGGTGTGCAAAGACATCCTCCCTTGCTCAGCCACAGAGTGAGGCAGCTGGAGCCTACGCTGGCCTCCAGGACAGACTCTGGCTGTAAACCTATAACCCTCCTCTCCTCCCTGCCAATCAGCTTTTCTGGAGGTATCTCATCTGCTCACAGCCTTGGCTTGACCTATAAGAGACCTGTCCATAGCAATGCATGGGACTGAATGGCCCCTGGGAGGCCTGCCCAAAATTTCTCCAGGACCTGCTTTTGGTTTTGGTCAGATGAGCAGAAATTTGGCCAGGATCCTGTGGGTTGACGCAGAAGGGAGATTGCAGAGGGAGGGTTCTCGTCAAATGCCTTCTGTTTTTGTTTGTTTGTTTGTTTGTTTCTAGTAAGGATTTGGCCTTGGCCTTTATAGGGCCCCTGGGCCACACCGGTGTGAGCAAGAGGACTTTTGGCCTTCAGCCTAGGGCTGAAAGGTGCATTAAGGACTCACTGTGTCCCCTCCCTGCCTCCAAGCTCAGCCCCTGTCGTCTCTTTCTCCTGTCAAAGCAGCTGGGTTGATCTCTCTTTCTAAAAGAGTCATGCGCCTTAATTGTGCTTGTGGCCTTGTGGTTATTTACGCCTGTTAAGAAGTGGTGTGCGAGTGAGTATGTGTGCATCTCTATGTGTGTCTATAGAGACTATGTGTCTATGCATTGTCTGTCTGTGTGTATCTGTATTTTTGAGTGTGTGCACTTGTGTACATGGGTATCTGTATGAGTGTCCATATTTGCATGCGCTCCTATGCATGCCTGAGTGTGTATTTATTTGAGGGTGTCCCTGTGTGTGTGTGCACATGTATGTAGGTATGTGGGTGTGTCTGTGTGTTATCTGTGTGACTGTCATGTGCATATGTGTGTGTACATGTTTTCAGAGTCTTCATAAAAGACAGAGTGGACTGATTTAAGGAAACATTAGCCTGTGAGGCTGCAGGGCTTTGGTGTCCCCGTTCGTAGAATGGAGGAGGTGGAAGAGACGATCTTTTCGTTCACTCCCGAAAAGGGAACCGCAGTCACGGAAATGCGGCGGGTTTGAGAATATGACAAATTGGGGTGCAAATTCTGGCTCTGCATCTCCCTAGCACATAATCCTCATCAAGTCACTGCTCTCGGAGCACCATCCCTGTGGCACTCAGAGGCACACAGGGACATCTCCACCACAGTTTTGTCAGGATGGCTTGATGAGATAGAGGATGGGAAGGCCCCGTGTGTGCTGGGTTGTAGGTGCTTTGTCAATTTTCCTCCTGAGCCTGACGTCATCCAGCTGGTTTGATTTCTGTGTGAGCAGGACTGTCAGCGCTCCTGGTGGTCTGATGGCGGTGCTGGCACTTAATACATCATGATGACCCTGGAGAGTCTCCCTTTCATACCATGTTTTCCCTCCTCTCAGCTCACTGCCTCCTTATAGTGACCCTAAGAGGTGGGATGAGCAGGTGTCACTGTAGGGATGTGAGAGAGGAGAAAGCTGAGATTGAGTGGAGCGGCAGGGTGGGGCAAGGACCCGGCGCCCAGTTCCCGGGGGTAGTGCATCCTCTGTACCCCAGCTGTCTCTGTCCTGAGTGCTAAACACTTTCTGCTCTGGGGCCCCCTGTGAGGACCCGGGCCTCCTCGAACTGTCAGGCCCAAACTGAAGGAGCCCCCGCGAACCCCAGACCATCCACTGAACAGATGCATAGGAATAGGAAGAGAGACCCTAAAAGGGTGGCCGGCCACTCCCAGAGCTGCTCTGACCTGCCTGCAGGAAGCAGTCCCTCCTTCTCCTAACAGTCCAGGGTGTGGATGCACAAAGCAGATTCCTCAGCCTCATCATCCACTTTATTTATAGCACTTGACTCTCAGTAGTGTTTGCCAGTTGTTTTCCTCAAATCCAAGCCAATGCAGAGCAGTGTGGCCCGGGCCCCGCAGTGGGGAGAAGGCAGCCTTGCAGTCCTGAACGCATCCAGCCCCCACGGAGATGCCTTGCAAGGGGTGCACTCAGTTTCACATTTACCTTTGCACAAGTTTGTGGGGGAAAGCCTCCAAAAAAACCCATTTCTTAAAGGGTGGGTGCCCCTTGGCCTGGGGCTGCCCAGCAGGCCCAGCCAGGAATTGGTGTGTCTGGTGAGCAGCCAGGCCTCTGGCCCTCGGCTCGCCCAGGCTCCTTTCCTGGCTCTCGGAGCCCATTCTGAGCCGGAGCTGCTCGCTTGTATCCTGGCAGGATTTGACCAGGTTGTAATTTTCCTTCATGATCCCTTTTCCATTTTTCTTTACAAAAAAGGCATCGACTCTACCTGGTTGCAATAGGGATAAAAGGTGTGCTATATAAGAAAGTACTTTACAGAGCAACATGCTTATATAAATGGAAGGCACACTATAACATAAATGAACATATAAATAACATCTGGGGTACAGCATATCAGACACATGGTTTGACTTTGGATGACCGAAACACCTTGGTTCATCGCTTATATAGGTATGAATTATAATGCCACTTAATTGGATACATAATGTGGTATATAGTATGCACTGTGATCCATAGAATTAGGTAATATCTCATGACATACCATATTCGGAGCACAGAGAGAAGCAGAATAAAAATCAGTCAACATTAGGCTATTTTGGCATTCGAAACACAAGCCCCAGATTTGTGATTTTAACAGCTGAAGCTGGGAGGGAGAAAACTAAAAATATGTGCGAATGGGGAAGATCTCTCCATGAACCAGCAATGGGGCCCACAGGGCGGGGGGAGGGTGGGAGGGCAGAACTCCCAAGAATAGGTCTGGGGAGGGGGAGTGGCAGGGGGAGCCTCTTGGAAAGAGGTGGGAGATCGCACTCGGCAGTGATTGTTCCCACTATTTATGAAGCCAGATGAGGAGCTATAGGGCTTGCGGTGGCCCCGTGTCTGCTGATTAGCTAGAGATTATATTGATGATGTAATAAAAATTCACTTTGTCTATTAAGTTTCACCAAGACAATCAAGATAGATTAGATAAAAATCAGAGGAAATGAATAATAGAAGGGAGGAAAACCATGAGCCTCCCTCCCTGCCGTGGTCCCTGTCTGTCTCCCTTTTTCCTGCCCATAGTGGGGCAGGAACCAAGAAGCCCCTACCCCACACCCAGGCAAAGTGGAGCTGGAAATGTCCCCTGCACTGGGCTGCTCTCGGGGAAGGGACTCAGCATTCCAGATAGGACGCTGGCTTAAGTTTACTGACTGTGTTTAATATTTGATTAGACCTTTGGCACTGCAGCTGCAGGGTGTGCTGACCCTGCTGGGAGATGGGCAGGGTGAGCAGCCCTTGGCTGCCTGGGTTCCTCTGGCCTGGCAGGTTGGGAGGTGGGGTTTATGTCCGCAGTAGCACAGATTTAGGCCAGGCCATGCCCCTCTGAGTAGCCAGAGGCCTCCCAGCCTCCCAGCGTCTCCCTCCGACCTCGCTGTGCTGGACATTCCCCTATTAGAGAGGTTTCTTCAGGTTACAGCCTGGGCTCTAAAAGGTCCCGGTACGAGGCACGTGTTGCCAGAAACGGTAGCACATTAATGTCCATTAGCCGCCAGGGACACATCTGCCCAGTTTGATTTGTCAGATCAGCAAGGGGCAGGACTTAAAAGGAAAGCAAAAGGAGGTCACTTTGTGGTGGGGACCGGTGTCCTAGGAAGGCTGGGAGGCCTGAGGGCACTGGAACTTGGGGCTTGGGGCCTGAGGACGGTGGATGGAGGGGAGAGGAGGTGGATGAGTGAGTGGGGAGGGCAGGGGAAGGCCACACCACTGACCCCCATGTCGCTTCAGGGAGGGGAGCGGCGCAGTCACTCCAGCTCCTCCACAGCCCAGCTCTGCTCCTCCCTCAGGAAATCCTGGGGCTCAGGAAGATGCCAGGGGCCAAGCTCTATGGAAGGCCCAGAAGAGGGGTGATACTCCCTCTAGAGAGTCAACCACAAATAATCCTGTGTCCATGACCCCCCAATTCAGTGGCTTCCCAGTTCCTCCGGGTTGGGTTTCTCTGCCAGGGACCAGCAAGGCACCCTCATTGCTCCCTTGCAGTACATGGGCTGTCCAGGGGCCTGGCAGGTTCCTTCAGCTGCAAGACCCGTGTACAGCAAACAGTGTCCCCTCTTCAGCCTCCCTGCCTGGCTGCTTCCAGCCACTCCTGAGCTGGGGCAGACACAGAGGAAGGGTGCAGGGCACGGAGAGTGTAACCTGCAGAACTCCCCAGTGTATCGCTTGGGACATTCTGCTGAGGGAGCCTGTGTGTGGGCAACATGGATGCCTGCCTCAGTGGCAGAGAACCTGGGCCCGAGTTTAAATATTCTTTGAGTAATTTCTCAGCCCAAGTGGGCTGCAATTGTGACATCTGAAGGACACTGCGGCCCCGAAGCCGGTGAGGACAGCCCTTGCAGGCTCCCTGTGTGTCCTGCACTTCCTTGGCCACATCTGCACCCATCCACCTACCCCTGACCCCCACCTCTTCTCTCCCAGCCAGACTGGGGCTGGGAAGACATTTATTCAAAGGGAGAAAGCCCTTTGTCCACCAGCCTGAGAGCAAGACTTCACTGCAGTGGGACAAAAACAAAACATAATGGAATAAATGAAACAAAACAACCGGGCTCTTTGGCACTCTAGCCTCCCTGCTCTGCCTGTTCCCACGGGCAGCTCTGCCTTCCTCTCCGCTCTGCCTCCCTCTCCCCACCTTCCCCGGGTGCCTATGTCCCTCTGTGATTACTCTGGTTTGGGAGCTCCTTCGTTCCCTGCAGAAGACATCTGCATTGAACAGGTTTATATTTGTGGGTTTACTGGCCCTGTCAGAGCCAGTTATTTCAGGTGGTGAGAGTGGGTCCCCACCTTCTGAGGAGAGAGCTTGACCCTCAAGTACCTGAGCTGCATAAGAATCTGGGACCCCCTGAGATCCCTATCTGTCCCGTTAGACCCAAGGCTCCCCAGTGTGGGACTTGGTGAGTCTCCTCCACCAAGCTACAATGCCCCACATTCTCTGCTTTGCAGAAACCTGCCCCTGCCCCATGGGGTGCGCGTGGGGCCCTGCTCCCCAAGCAGGGATGGTGGGATGCCGACTGCAGTTGGGCTGGTGATGCTGCAGCCCTTGCCTCAGCGGCTCCTCCTCCTGCCTCTGCCAGCCTTGGGGATACTCTCCTCCCTGCTGGGTGGCCTCTGCTGGGGACCAGACTTATAAGTAATGGCTCAGCTGAGACAGGTCAGACGTTTAGAGTTAATGTTTTGCTGAGAAACTTGAGAAACAAGAAAGAAATCAACCGAGGCCTTGGAGACAGTGTGAACCACAGACAAGGGGAGACAGTGCCCACCCCCCCCCCTCTCATGTACGTGAGTGTGTGCGGCCTGGGCCCTGCTCCGTTGGCTTCCCTCCCAGTCAGCCTGTGTGACCTGGTCTGCCCGTGGTCACTCACTGCAGCCTCAGGGCTTGCTTCCCCTGTATGGAGACACCCTGAAATGTGTGCTTCTCCCCTCTCTCTGGGGACCCACTCAGCTGCCTCATCTCAGGCTTCATTCTTGACTCTTCGTTCCAGTGGATTTTCAAACCGGCACAACACGATTACAACAGATCTCGCTCTAAAACAAATCTAATACTTTACTTATTGAAATAAGATGAAAGTAAAGAGAAAGGTCTTACGTTTTAATTAAAAAATTTTTAATTGGAAGGGAAAATGAAGCCTTGTAATAAGCCAGTGATGGCTCTCCTGCCATGTGCCTCCCGCTCTGAGGACCGGCTCGATTTAGGTCGCTGCACTGGGACCTGCACCACACCCGGGTGGCGGGTGTGCCCATGGTCACTCATTGATTGGCCCTCAGGCACAGGATTGTAGGTATAGAAGAGTCTGGAGCCCCAACATATGGAAGTAAGAATTAAAATGCACCCTAAGCCATAAACTGGTTATTCACTTTTGAAATGAAACAAAACTGACGTTTGTACTGAAACGACAATACTGTCTGGATTTTCTGACTCTAACTCTTGTTTTGTGGGTCTCGGCTGGTGGCCCAGGCTCGGGCTTGAGTTGTTCAGTGAGGGATGGGGTCCAAGGTCCCATGCTGCCCCCTCAAGCAGGGGGCTCCCATGCTAAAGAGGAGTCATCCGCCCTGGCCCTTAGGGGTGCAGAGGTGCGGGAGAGGTTTGGTCTGCAGCTCCTGGAAGCCTAGCCTCTGAGTCCTGTGGGCATGAGGGGCCCTCACTGGAGTGCAGGAAGTTCCCCCTCTCACCGTCAGAGGGCAGGCGACCACTGGAAGAGAGGGGAGCCCTCCCACACTCGCAGTTTGGGGGCCCCTCCTCAAGGTAGGAGAAGGTCTAGAGTAGAGGCCTGGCTTCTGAGCTGTTCTCCTAGGACTCCTTAGATCCAGACTGGGGGCTGGGGAGGGAACATGGCACTGGGGGAGGGTGGCCTGGGCCCACTATGGCCATGCTGAGCCTGTGCCCTTTTGGAAGCTACAATCTGTGAACTGTCCCAGGGTCGCAGGGGCTCAGGCTCAGCTAGGAAGACTGGGCCTTTGTCACTGTGGAGGGAGCAGAGTTTGGCCAAGACCCTGGGTCTAAGCACCTGGTGGGACTGATTGTGCATGAAGTGAGGGGACAAGCTTGCCCCTTGGGAGTCCTGGGGAGGGCGAAAGAGGAGGCAGATGGGGTTAAGGAAGGACCAGACATGGTCCGTTTACTGAGCCTAAGTGCTCCCTATGAGAAGGGGAGCACCCAGCCCTGAGAAGCCCCATCTCACATCCCAACAGAGGCACCATTTCCTCGCGCTCCTTCACAGTCAGAGGCACTTCCCCTTCCCTGACCAGCCCCTCTCCTATCATCTGTCATCCTCCCACCATGGGACCTGGCCTGAACAACAGGCCCTGGAAAAGGAGAAAAGGAATCATTCAAGCACTCACTGGGCTTCTCCTGCCAGTCCTGCTCTCTCTCTCGCTTTCTGAGTAAGCACCCAGCCACTGGGATTCTCTCATTTCCTCTCCCCTCTCGGAACAGCCTGCCAGGTGTTGCCCAGGGCTGCCAAATAGGGCCAGAACCTCTGGGGCTGAGGTTCCAGAAGGCAAGGGGCATGCCTGGAGGAAATTCCAAGGACAAGGACACATGGCCTTCCCTTTCCTTCCCACTCACCATGACTGGAGGTGAGCCTCAGGGAGCAATAGCTGTCTGATGTGCAGAATATTCCTGCTCCCACCAGCAGTGATGATGGGTCAGGGCCCTGAGTCTTGTCCCAAGAAACCAATCATGGTGATTGATCTGATGAAATGCTACTCCTCCTGGGACCCCTAAGTTTCAGAGTGCACACTGGCATCTCCCGGGGCCAGTATCCTACCACATAACTAAGGATGTTGCTTCAGGCTCAGGTCACTCCCTTGCAGACAGACATCGTCACACAGCGGGCACAAGAATGCTCTCTGGGCCTCATCTGATGAGACCAAGCCAAGCCAAGTATTGATTTGAGAGAAAGATATGGATATGTGGGGTGGGTAATGGGTAGGGGATCCTATTTCTCTCTTTTCCTGTTCAGAGAACACCTCTCCTCTACCTCACCCCACTGGCACACAGAGGCCAGATGAGGAAGACTATTCTCATCAGTCAGCCAGGGATGCCTCCATTCCCCTGGTCCCCTTCCAGGAGCTCAAGACCATGAGGCCTCTGGGAACCAGGTCCTCCTCTCCCACCATGGCGAGCACTCCCTACATCTTCACCTCTCTGTATATTCTTAGAACCAGTCAATATGATTAATTTTACATGGGCATCATTTCCTGCTGTTGCCGCGGAGTCCTCCCTGCCTCACCCATCAGCAGCGACATGATACAGTTTCTGGTTATATTGGTCAACCAAGATATTGATATGATTAATAATGGATATCTATATGCTGACCTTTGTCCACACAACTGAATCACACTGGGCTGGCTGTCACATTTCTTTAAGAGGTATTGATAAGCCCATTACTGGAAGGGTAGGTACAACCTTAGGTGTGTGCTTCTCACTCACCTTCAAGCATCTCCTGTGAAAATCTATCCTGGCTTGTTGAGCTAGTGTGGGTGCAGTAGTGTGTGCAAGAGAAAGTCTGTGTGCAAGTGCTTGTGTGGTGAGTACGTGTGCATGGGCGGGTGTGTGGACATGTGTATGGGTGTGTATGAATGCCTGGTGTGAGTCTGTCTTGAACACGGCCCTTTTAGAGCTGATCAAATAGTCAATTA
This sequence comes from Murina feae, assembly GCA_004026665.1. NCBI lineage: Eukaryota > Metazoa > Chordata > Mammalia > Chiroptera > Vespertilionidae > Murina > Murina feae. Next base: position 38,547 of record PVJC01004636.1, on the reverse strand, counting down.
GAGCATTATAGGGAGGTAGCAGAATCAGAGCGTTCCTACAAATACACTGTGATGTGCTGTTTGATCTTTAGATGCCTCTTGTCTCCTAGGACTTGCGCAGGAGGTTTGGCTTTATAAGGATATTATTAGGTTGATGCTTCGTTCTCTCAATGTACCTGCCAGGCAAGAGACGGGACTCACTGGGAGCAGTGTGGCCAGAGTAGCCATGGGGTGGTTCGCTGAAGGCCATGCTGCAGACTTGGCTCCTGGGGCAGGCTGCTCCCAGCCTCAGTCACTTTCTCTGTGCAGTGGCAGTGCGGAATCCAGCTCCATGAGAACGGAGGTCGACTCAGCTCAACCTCTCAACCTTCTGCACTGAGACTCCCAATCTCGGGAATGCTGGCCACTCCACAAGGATTTGCCCCTTATTACACATGGGGGTGTGGCCCACTGCCTATTAGGAAGGGTCTGTGGGAGAATGCACACTTTGTGTGCTCGCGTGTGTGTTGCACAGACACACAGGTCTCATGGATAGAGGCACACCTGTGATTACTGTCACCCTTACCTATGTGAACAGTGGTGTCAGGGACAGTGCCTCTACCAGACTGGTTTACAGTGATCCATTTCTGATTGAACCCAGACATGTGACAGACATGTTCACTTGTCAGGGGAGATTCTGCACTCGGCCTTGTAAAGGGAAGCTGGCTGGCTAGAGAGATCTTTTGGATCCTCAGACATAGTGTATGAATAAACCAGACATGGATTAATTAGGTGTGACTGCATCATTAAATTAGAATAATGAACAAACAGCCACGTATGGCATTCAAATCTGCCTAGAATGACTGCAAGGGTTGCTTTCAAGTAAGTCACCTGTCAGTTTACAGGTTTTGGGAACTCTGGAGAGTGAGGTTTTTATTGTATCTTAAGAAGTAGATTCTTTAGGCACCTCCTACCCCAGGAAGGACCATCCTTCAATGGGTACTCAGACTCCCCCACTGAATCTAAACAATGGCTTGGTTCAATACAGCATCATCTATGCACGCTTCAGCTGCAAGCATTTCTCAGAGTGAAATACGATGGTAGCACAGGTACTCAAGAGACAGGAGGGAGAAGTTAAGAAGTGAAGGCAGTGGATGTGAAATGTATCGATCCCATAATATTTATGTGGCTGTGCACATTCGTGTTGGGACATGTGCCCGCGCACGCGCGTGTCCACACACACACACACACACACACACACACACCTTTTGCATTTCCGTGAACACTTTTTTCTTCTGTCAACCCTCCCCATGTCAGCCAGCCAGATTGGAAGGTAAACCAAGTCTCAATCATGCAATTTTAGAAACAACTGCTGGACAGCGGCCCCTTGCCCTCAGCGGACAACACCCCATCACAATCTCCATCCTAGGACAGAGCAGCTATGCAGAAAGAATTGCTTGTCTTCAGCAAACAGGACACCAGCAGTGTAGAGAGAGGAAAGAAAGCTTGTTTGTCTGGCCGGAGAGCTGTGGGATAGCCTAATGCATGGGGGCTTTGTTAGTAAGATCTGTTAAGTATCTAGAAACCTTTGATGCTCTTAACCAAGGTGATAATTAATTAAAGCCGAGTGCATTGCAGTAAAGTAACATCACATCAGGTGAGTTGCTGTCCAGAAGTGGCTTTCAGAACATTTAAACTCTTGTTGGAGTCCAGCTCATTATCAATTCCCTCCCCCCACCCCCGAGCTTTGATCACTATTTTTGGCTGTCCCATCCTCAGGGACCCAGAACTACATCTGTCTCCATGAGGGCATTCATTTATTTACATCTTGCAGATGGCCACGTAGGATGTGTTCCCAGGCTGAGTTGCTGGGAATCGCTCCGTCTGTGAGTGTTCTTCAGCTCAGCTGGAAGGGAGACACAGGGGCGAATAAGAGAAGCCAAATGTGGAGCGAGGGGCAGGGGAGAAGCCCTGTGAATGCGTGGCCCTGAAAACATCCTCTTCTTCTCACAAAGGGACCCAGAAAGGAGGGCAATTACCTGGGGCCTGCCCACCTAGCTGCCTTGCTGGTCTCTGTTGGCAGGGCTGCGGTTCTAGCTTTATACCCATCCAGGGCCACTAGAAGCTGGATGAGCAGAGAAGGAGGATGCCCTTAGGGCAAGCACATAAAGTCAGGAAATTCCTCTGCCACCACTTCTGCCCCATTATTGTCTCTCTGCCCTGGCATCTTTAACTGCACCCCTATGTTGCCAAGTGGAACATGGACCTTCCTCTTTAGTTCTCACTCTGGGCTTTGGGAGGGTACTTTAAATAGCAAGGAGAAGGAAAAAGGGAGATGTAGGATAATGATAAAAGGGTTACAGCTAAGCTGGGGGGGGGGGGCTCTGTTCTCCTTCCTTAAGCTATTTGGGTAGGCTTGGATGCTTTCTGTGATTCTTGGAGAGTTTGTGTATTTAAAGACTGTAGAGAAGGCAAAAGTAAAGGGGGGAGGGATGAGCTTTTCTTGTAGAGAGTCCAAACGATGGGCAGCCACATCCCTGCCACACCTGCTTGCCTTTAGGGGAAATGCAGCATTCTGCTTGTAGGACTCAGCTTGATCGACTTGGCCAAGGGGTGTGTGTGTGTGTGTGTGTGTTTGTGTGTGTAACACTGCAAGATAAAAGTAGGGCTGGAATGTCAAGGGGCGGCTGGTGGGGAAGGAATGCAGTGGGTGGAGAGAGTTATCTCTGCAGAGAGATGGGTGCAGTGGCTTGCCACTCAGATCCTAGATGGAAGGTCAGTTCTAAAATGAGTCAATAGGTGAGCAAGCAAGCCTGCAAAGGTGAGGGGTTGGGGGAGATGGAACCCACTCCCATATTTGGACTTCTAGGAGGGGATATTAGATGAACAAGAGCATGCCTCCACGTTGAAACTTAGATCATTGACAAATCCAAGCCACTCATGCTGAGGTGGAGCCAGTACAGAATCACAAGGATAGCGTCACTGTCCCCAGATCCTCTCCTTTTCTCCATCATCACCTTGATCACGCAAATAGCCTTCAGGATGAAATTACCCCTAACATCCTCTCTGTGCCACTTACATTTGTCATCTCTCCTCTTTAGATACACACACACACACACACACACACTCACCCACCCACACAGGCTGCAGCGTCCTCCCTCCCTCAATCCTCCAGTTCCCACAGAAACGCAGAGTTTCACACTCCCTCGCTCTTCTCTTCGTATGTCACATGGGATTTCCCTTCCAAGTTCGGAAGCTGCTGCAGTTCTAACCACTGTCAACCAGTGTTCCCAGCTTCCAGCTGGCCCTACAACTCTCAGAACCCTCAGTTTTCCTTTTGTTTGCCCACGATGGTGGGCCTCATTCTCTGTTGCATCTCCCTCTTTTCTACACCTGTCTACCCCAAGTTTTGTTTAGTGAGGCCCCTCCTGGGTCAGTTTGGAAAATGACCATCTTCTGATGACATGGAAGGTGTGAGTGGTGCAGTGTTTCCTTCCAATCAATCAGAGGCAAGTAAGACCGGCTTGCAACCAAGGAGGTGGTGCCTTGGGTAGTTTCTAAGGATCACTCAGAAGCCCCTGTCCCATCCTCATACATAAATTATAATAATGAGGATAATGATGATAATAATAGTGACAATGATGGCCATGCTCAGGTTGCTGGAGTTTGGAGAGCTCACTGGGCACCAAGAATGATGCCCAGCACTTTGATAACTCAACAACATGCCTGTGTCCGGGGCCTATCTACAGCATGCGTTTTTGTAATTGTTTTCCTTTCGGTTGTTTTCAGGCTATGACTTCACTCAAGAAAAGCTTTTCTTTCTGTGTTGTTTTGTCTTGTGTTTGAGAAGCCACGACATCCAGCCAACTGGAGCAGGTGGAGACAGTGAAAGTGTGCCAAAAGGGTTCTTTCAACCCAATCTAGAATTCCCATTAAAACTTGGGGGGGGGTAGGGAGTAGGGAAGACTGTTGAATTGCAGTGAAATCTAGGCCAGCCCTGGTTCCCATATGTGTGGGATGTGCTTAGTCATGCTTGCACATGGGTGCAGATACGTGCACATGTGCATATTGATTTATCCCTGTGTGTTGATTCTGAGGAAGTCTGTTTAGAAAATAAATGAAATTGTGCACAAGCAGCAAATAACCACTAGTCTTTTAAATACAGGGGATCATTTCTCAATACTTTTTTCTTTGCTTCCAAATAAGATACCTATCAACACTTGGAATCTGAAGGGTTTTTTATGGACTTTTTTTTTTTTTTACTTTAGCTTTTTAATGATTGCTATTGCTTATTTTCTTTAGTGAAACTTGCTTTTTAAAAAAAATATTTTTCTTCTTTTCTCATCACGGCTTTCCCATTTTCCATATCTCTTTCTTTTAACAACTATGGGTGTGTGCCCAGCTGTTCTACCAGTCTTTCCCTAGAGAGAAATACATTTTTATTTTTCAAAATAATTTTTTTAAAAAAAGTTCACGTTAATTGAGCTGATGCCCATGATGATGCTTCAGCGTCCCTGCCTCGTAGACTCCTTTGGAACGGACACCAGAGCCTCGCCGGCTTTAGTTCCCTGTTTCAGGAAAACAACTAGCCAGCTCAGCCAAAGTCAAGCGGTGGAAACTCAATGTTCCGAGACTTGTTACATCTTACATGAAAATACATAATCACAGCCCTTGCCCTTTCCCTTTCTCCCAGCAACACCCCAAATCATGGGGCTTTGGGCATTTCCTAGTCAGATACCATTGAACTGAGACGCTGTGCATCTGGTGATGAGTACATTTTAAAATGACATGCTCTCCAGAGCTCAGTCCACAGAGGGTTCCATCCCTCTGTTTCCACCCTTCCTCTGGATGTTGTACGAAAGTGTGAGGGGCGAAAGTTTCTGCTGCTGTGGCTCCTCGGTTGGAAGCCGGTAGACTAGATTTTCCTCCCTGCCGCGGAGGCTGACCTCAATGCAGAGTGGTTACCCAGGCCACAGATGTGTTCTAACTGGTTAACTAGAGGGACTGTAATGTGGACTTGGCTGTTTAGATAAAAATGCATTGTAGGCTCCAGGAACAAGCATACTTCAGTAGTAAAGGCTGCTTAAACCTTGGGGGACAGCCTTATGTTTAGATTACATTAATTCATAAATATTATACTAAATACCACTTAAATTGGACTTAAATGACTTCAAAGATAACACATTATAATATGGCTACCCAGAGAGCACTAGTCTTTATGTCTCTCAGTAACTCAGTCTTTGCTGCCTTTTATCCTGTTAGACAAGAGCAAAGTTATGAATGGATTTCGGGCTTCTTCATGTGTGATCTGCTGTGTGTGTGTGTGTGTGTGTGTGTGTGTTAGCAGTCATGGATGTGTGTGTATCTATTTTCAGTCACTCGCTCCATTTGTTCTCCAGGGAATAAAAGGAAGAGAAATGAATAAAACGTGAGAGAAGGGAAGAATTAGACCAGTGGGTGACCTGTTCCCTTCTTCAAGGGGGAACAATTCTATAGGAAGGGGCAAAGTTAGTCCTGAGCTCACTTCTGCTGCTACCCTGGGAGTTTGCCTCTCTCCTCTTAAATCAATAGTACAATGTCTTTTTCTTTGGAGCCTGGAAAAACAATCTTCCTCAAAGTGCTTCTAATGGGGGAAAAAGAAGACTCAGAATTAGCCATGAGAGTTTGCATTACACTGGGTTTTCTTCTTTGGGTGTTGTTTCTTCAAATTGTAATCCTGGTTTTTTCCCTGGTTTCTCTCTCAGCCTAGCACCAAGATCTCCCCCTGCCCAATTGCTTTCTGGTATCCATGGGGTAAATTTACCTTTACAGTAATTACCTTAGTCCACAATGGCTATTTGCTGCCTCCCCAGCTCAAAAGCCTTTCTCTGATATGGCTGGGTTTGCTCCACTACACCTGCCCACTCCCTCCTCCACAGACTCCCAATTTGACTGGAGTAATTGCCTTTTAAGGTTCACTCTACACATGGCAGGTATTCCATTAACCCTTAGAACTCCTTCCATCTTTAGTTACCTGGAATGGCAGGTGGCCAACAAATGGATAGCCACCTGAAATCGCATGCATTTAATTAATTTTTTTCTTTTTTTCCTTAACAAATAATATACATATGCCATCCACTCTGGAGGCCACTATCCTGTGTTGTCTCTCAATTTTATCCCAGTATGATTCATTAAAAGTTAGAGATTCAAGAAGGGGAGAGAAAGAGCCACAAATATGCCCTGAAAGCAGGCTTCACAAAGGCATGTTTCTATCCCGAGAACCTCATGTTGTTAATTTAGACTTGGGGAAAATCTAGAAATCAAATGCAACCCTTGTTCCTCAAGCCTCATCATGCTTTTTGACTTAACAGTAATTAATCACCAATGGCAGGCGAGTAATTTTTTTTAAAGGTGGCCGGAGGCTTATTTTATCAGGATTAGCTAATAAATCAGGCTGTATCACTGAAGAAGGAGTTCAAACTCTTCTTGGACTGAATAAAACAGACCTCGGAAACTGTCTCATTTATTTAGCTCTCCCAGAGCTTTCAGGCACTGTTGGGATGTTGTGGCCCAATCTTGCCCATAAAAATCCAAGTGAAGGAGAGGCAGGAAGTTTCACAGGAAAAAATATATGCTCAGGCTCTGATGTGTGAGCTGCGACAACGAGGCACTCAGCATGCCAGGCCAATGGGCCTGCCTGCCATAGACTGAGTCAGTTTAGGGAAAGAATTATTTAGAAAATGAAGTTTTGCTTGTGGTAGGAATCCTGGCCAGGTATGTGTGTGTGTATATATATATATATATATATGAAATGATGCACACAATATAACTGTATCATAACCTTCTCTACCTTCCTGATGCAAATGATGATAATTTTACTTTTTTGTTACAGTACAAGGGAGTCCAAATAACATCAGAAACAGATGATACCAGCAAGAAAGGATCATGAGAAGAAAGCAAGAAATATTGTTAAAGTGTATCTTCCTTTGAAATAAAGCATTAAGTGAAGTGCTCCAATCCAGATCTCATAGGAAGCCCAGGTCTTCACAACTGTCTTTCGCCTCTAGTGGGTTCCGATTTTTTTCTAACTTTAAAATCTCAAATTGTCACAAGAACTGATCATTAAGATGGGTAAAGAATTTCCCTACCTATGCCTTTTAATTTTCATTATTACTATTTTAAAATCTGAGGACATATTAGAATGACAAAGGTTTGACACAAACATTGATTAGCCTCTATGGAGCTTGATTGAAAAAGGAAAAACTACAAAGATATGGTTGATTTGGGGGAGGGGGAAAAGGAAACAAATGTTATTTCAAACACTGCCTCCCCAGTCCACCTTTGCAGTTTCTCTTCTGAACATTTTTCTCCATATTGGATAAAGGTTGGTTTCTTTCTCTATTACAGCCCCTTCCCTCACCCCACCCCAACAAACCTAGTATATTTCCATTCTGCTGTGGTTTTGTGCGGCTCAACATGCTATTAACTTTAAGATTTACTCCTCAGCAGGCAAGCTGGAAGATGCTAAAGCCAATAAAAACTGCTCTCTGGGACTCCAACTATGAAGAGTTTGGAGCTGTGCTTAGTATTCGGATGAAGGGAGGGCTGGAGAAAGAGGGTGGTTGTGATAGTGAAAACTACTGCTGCTTAGAGAGCTAGACAGCTCTGCGCTCTGCATCTAATGTGCCGGAGGATCAGCTCTGTTCATAGCCCATTTGTGGCCAAGGATGAGGCTGCTCTCTCTGTGCGGGTGGGTGTGTGTGCATGTGCATGTGTGTGTTTTCATCATTAAAACCACCAGCTCTACCACAGCATCTTCAGTGGCTCTCCACACTACTGTTTATTAAAAACAGAACATCCATACACATTCCTTACAACTTCCTTAGAACCGTGCTCCTTCTCAGCCTGACGATCAGTTCCTCTCAGAAAGCATTTAACTTGCCCACACAGCTCCAGCCCCAATGAATCCCCGCTGCACATCCTATACATTACTGTTAGGGAGCAGAGCACTGGGCTAATTTCATCACCCACAAGCCACCCACACACATCCTACAACTGAACACATTTGGGGCTCTGCCTTAAAGATAATAAAACAAGGAGAAAACAGGCAGGCTGCAGACAATTCTCATGACCACTTTCCTAAAAAGTTGCTAGGTTTTAATTCTTTGATTATTCTGTCTCCCTTCCCCCAAGCACTCACTAGCATTGATTGATTCAAGGGAGAGAAATAATGTACTATGAACCTCTCTGCATGGTGAGTTTGGGATAATTAGGCTACATCCTTTAAAATGCGTATCTTGCACATACAGATTTCCCTCTAAAACCGCACTTTCCTGAGAAGCGGGGGGATCATCCAGGTTTCCCCAACTCCTTACACCACCCAGGGGATGGCTGGCTCGTTGCTAATTCTTGTCTTAGGTTTTGTCCCTCCTTCCTTCAAATATCCACCCCTCCCCCACCACTCACACCACAACCGGATTATTGAGAAACACAGCTCGACAGGGAGAGTTCACTGTTAAATTGGTAGCGAAATAAAAATATCTCTGAATTTGTCATCTCCCTCCTTTTTAGACGGTCGCTCATGCTACTCTGGCCCTGAGCGGAGACCACCGAATCTCCTCAGGATTTTCAGCACCACGGCGATGGACAGCACCCTCGGTCCCTGACCGACTGCGCGCCTGCCAGTCTGCTGCTCAGCGTCCCGGGCTCGGCGGTGCAGCTGTCCCCATCCCAATCATTCAAGTCGCCGTACCCCCAAATACAAGCCCCATTCCTCCTCGACCTTCTCTCTTTCTCTTCCTCTTCTGCTCCAGTTGCTCTCCCTACGGCAACGCTTCTGTCAGTTCCTTTCCCCAAACCCAGCCTTGCCCCAGCAAACAGCTCCCCAAGCACCCCAGTCCTGGTCTCTGCTGCCCGAGCGCCTCCTTCCTCGGCGTCCGCCCGAGGCTGCCTCTCGCGCCGTCTCCGGTTCGTCCGTGGCCGGCCGGCCAGCCCTCCCGCTCTCTCCTCCCAGCAAAGTTAGGATAAGGTGCACTCACCTTTGTGCATGCCTGTGAACCTGTCCTTCAGAACCGTAAGCTCGTAGATCTTGCCGAACTCCTCGAAGAGGGGCTTGAGGTCCTTCTCATCCAGGTTGCGGGGGATCTGCCCAATGAACAGCTTGATGGCATCGTGGTCCTTCATGGGAATGGTCGACGGGTTCCCCGGGCTGTGGCTTAATCCGTTCATGTGCCCGGCGCTTCCCGGACTGCTGCCGAGCCCGTTGGTACTGAGGCTCGCGCTGTCAGCCTGTCCGTTTGCTAACGTGGCCATCTTTATATACATAGAGAAAAATCTTCTTTCCTTTTATTCTTTCTCGCTCGCACTCTCTCGCTCCTCTTCCTCGCAAGCTCGCTCGCGCTCACACACGCACACGCATACACACACTCGGGTTCTCCCCCTCGGTCGCTCTATACCTCGCTCTCTGCTCTCTCTTTCTCCTCTCTTCTCTCGCTCGCTCGCGCTCGCGCGCTCTCTCCCCTCTCCCCCCTGCTCTCTCTCCCTCCCTCTCCTCTCTTCTCTCTCTTTCGTCGGTCTGATCTGATTTTTTTTTTTTTTTTTTTTTTACATTGAACAGACAGGATCTCTGTCCTTTCCGTTTAAACAGGCTGGACCGGTTCAAGTTCCCAGTCAGACCAGGGGTGGGGGCGGCGAGTGTGCGCTGGAGAAGGAGGGGGAAGCGGGGACCGGAGAGGGCGCTATGGGCGGGCGGACTCCCGAGCGGCGGGCGGCGGCCCGGAGCAGGGCGGCTTGGGGCGGTGCCGCCCGCGCGCCTCCCCCGTCGGCGGCCCCGGCGAGCGGCGGTGGTACGGTCCGGACAGCCCCCGGCTATAAATAGCGCCAGGCGCATGGCTCTTCGGGAGGCGCTGAGATTCCGGCGCGGCGGCCACGGAGAGCGGGCTCCCGTTAGAAAAGGGGCTGCTGGCCTCCTCTTTGCCCCCCCCCCTCTTTTTTTTGTAATAGCAGCAGGTGCAACTTTTTCTTTTTGTATTTCAAAAACATAGGTTTTCATTTTCGTGTGGGTATGTAGGGGGGCATCATCCACCGAGCTCTTTTAGGGCGCCAGGCGGGCAAAGCAAAGAGGCAGGGATGGCGGGCGGGGCGGCGGCGAAGGTGGAATGGGCGCTTTTCTCTCCCATCTGGTTCCCTTTATTTATTTATTTAGATTATAAAGAGGGAGCCGGCTTGGAGGGAGTCCGCCCAGAGATCCGAGTGCGCATTGATCAGTGTCGAGAGAGAAAAAAAAAAGCTCCATAAATATATATTATGTGGATAAATCTATAGACAAGGTCTCTCTTTCGCGCGCGCGCTGTCTCTCTCCGTCTCCGCTTTTTCCCTCGCATTCTCAACCTGCCAGAGCAGCCCCAAACCTTCGCCCTCCCGCACGGCATCTGCCGCCGCCCGAGCCACCTGGGAGAACCGGACTGGGGAGCACTGGGGCCGCTCTGGGGGGACGGGGAATAGCGACTCCGGGTCAGTTCGCCTGCGAAGGCTGGGGGGGGGGGGGTGGTGGTGAGTGGGTGTTTCCGTCCCGGACGGCCTCCCCCTCGCCGAAGAAGGGCGGCTGGTCCGGCCGGCCGCTGGCGGGAAGAAGGTAGGAGCCTGGAGCCTCGGCCCGCTCGCCCGCCCGCCCGCCCGCCGGGAAGGTAGTAGGCTCCGGGTGCGGTGGCCAGTGAGGCAGTGCTTGATTTTGGGACCGGCTTGATTTTGCCCTCGTCCACTTGACTGGTTCTAATTGAAAGAAAAAAATTTTTTTTTCCTTAATCGATCATGAAAGAAATAAAGTCCCCGAATCGCTCTTTGGGTTGCAACTGGACCCAGACTCGAGCGCCGTGCGCTGCCCCCACCGATTTCGTTTGCGGAACCTGCCGCTCTGGAGTGCGGGGCTGGGAGCGCTTCTGCGGACGAGGGCCAGGGGTCCGGACGCCCAGCCTGGACTCCGCCGGGTTCCCCGCTAGACCTGCCGGGGACAGAACCTCGGCTGCGCGGGAGAGGGAGTGGCCGGCGCGGGAGCCGGTGCGAGCAGCCCCGCCTCTGGGGGCGAATGTGGTGGTAAACTTGGGTTGGGAGAGCAGATTTTCATTTTGATGTTATTAACCCGCATCCCATCTTCCCTCACAGTTGCCTTTCCAAGGCAGCCTCTTGGCTTCAGAGCCGGGCTAATTAAAATAGCGCGCCGTTCCCTAGCGGGGTTTCGAGGCAGAGCTGCTGACTTGACCCTAGTAGCGTGGCCCCCAACACCCCTTTTGAGTGTTTTGGGTTTCTCTTTTCTTACCCTCGGATTACGTGACGTTTCTAGACGATATGCTTAAAATTTTATTTAAAGAAACGAGACCCCAATTGCCGGAAACCCGAGACCAGGACCCTTTGGTACAACCACAGCGCGGAGCTCTCCAGCGCCAGGAGGAGGCCTGAGGAGGCCCCGAGGTTTGCAGCCCCAGGCCCGCTAGAGCCCACAGCCTACCTGGGACACCTCTCCCGGAGGATCCTGGGCCCAAAGCGCACAGCAAGTACGATTCTGTAATTGTGAAACTGCATCTTTTCATTTAAAGATTTTCCTGCCTTTGCTTAATGTAATCATGTGTAAGTATGGTTGATTCATAACTTGGTTCCCGGGCTTACATTATCCAGTGTTATATAATGGCCTAAGAATCATCCAAGTTGATGGAACCAAACAGAAGCTCACACAGAGCTGCCATGAGCCTGTGTGCTTGGTGTGCTTATGAAGTGTTATAATAAGAAGCATGTCCCTGGTAGGCACACAGAGGGTCTGAGTGAGTGTGTGGCTGCTAGAAGGTATGTGTTATCAGGGCTGTGGGTACTTAGACCCTATTTGCAGCCACACTGCTTGTGTGTGCGTACCCACCAGGCTGAGACCTTCTCCTCCCCCTTTTTTTCAGGACACATCAGCAGAGGCCAATAACTTTGTCCAAAATACCTCCTCCAGCATCATCTTGTGGCCCTGGTGTTTACCACCCAGGATCTCACAACAGGAGTGGAATATAGTTTCTGCCAAAGCAAGAGTTTAGGAGAATAATTCCTATGTGAGGTCTCTCTTTTGCTCCCTGCCCCTTTCCCTCCTCAAAGTGAAGCAAGAACAAGGGGAAGCGAAGGGAGCAGCTGAATAGGGCTGAGAAAGGAGGGGCCTGTGCAGGGGAGGCCCCCTTTTAAATAAATTATTCATTGTTTATATTATTATTAATACTAAAAGTCAATGCATAAATAAAAGCAGTCCCCGAGCAGGAGTGGGTGGGAGAGTGGAGTTGTTAATGAAAGGGGGCATCTGGTTATTTCAGATGCCTGTGCAAACTCCAGATGGCATAAGGCCAAGTCCCTCCAGGGCTATGCCTCTCCCCCCTGCACCATCACCCACTCCCTGTGTCTCTCTACATGTGGACACCAAGCTGTGGAGAGCCCCTTTCTTAGGTAATGCTCCTTACCCTTCCACCTCTCTCACCTGGGGATGGCTTATTTTGGATCTGGGCTGTCTCCCCTTAGGGGTAACACATTCCTCACCTCTCAGCTCAATGACAGATATTTGGTGAAATGCCCCACCTCCCCCCAGATTGCTGGGACAGAAGCAACCAGGACACAAGGCTCCATATTACTGAGCTACCCTATGTAACAGCAGCAGAAGCAGCTTCTGCCAAAGCATTGATCTCTTAAAGGTACAGAGCTGCATCATTTAGGCTCCAATCTTTCTGCCACAGGAGAGTATTGGGGATAAAATAATAACACACATGTCTCAAACTAATGTAATAAAGAAGCAGGACCCCTGAGAAAATTGTAAGGAGCAAGGATTTGGTTTATTCTTTGGTTTCCTTGCCCTTGAAAGACTTGAGTTAATATATATATATATATTTTAATTTTAGATAATCAAAGAGAAATATAATTAGGGAAAGATGGGGGCAAAGTGCTACTGTAACATTAACATTAAAATTTATCCAAGTGCTACTTCATGGCCACAATTATTCCATCCACTGAGAGGGAGTAGGTTGGCAAGTGAAAGTGGGAGCTGGAAACAATTGCTTCTCGTTTTCTCTCTGTATTTGGGGTTTACATTGTGTTGCTGGTTTATTTTGGGGGGTATCAGGAAGCCCCTTCTGGAGTGGATCTTGGAAAAGGTGGTGTAGTTATGGAGGCTTTACCATTGCTTCCTGCTCTTCCTTCCCTTTGCTCCTGCTCCTCCATGAGGAAGGAAGCCCTCTTTGTGTTCAGCTTCCCTTTATCTGAGCCACCATCACTCTCCTCCTTCTGGTACCCACTGACCCACACTCCACAGCCCTGGCTGTTGCCACACACCTTCAGACCTGCTCTGGCTTTCCTGCCTGTGTATCTTCATTCTCAATCTAGACTGTGAACTGGCAAAGGGCAGAAACTCAGTAATCAGGCCCCTCCTTCTTGTCCTCCTCTGAAGCCCCTCTCAACAGGCATGAGCACACAATAGGTGCTCAAGATGGAGTTTCTAGACATCAAAGGCTAACCTTTTTTTTGGGGGGGGGCGGGAGGGGCAATACTGTTTTCATTCATCTGGATCCTAAGGATGGGGAGAGGCAGGGTCTCAAGCAGACTCTCTGCCCAAAGTTCAGAACTCAGGATGAGAACAAGCATTTAAGGACACACCACAGTTTAACCTCTCAAGACTACATGGCTTGGCTTGGAGCCATCACCGTTCAGTCATTCTTGCATTCATTCAGCCCTTCCAACCTTCCACTGGAAGCAGCAAAGGACAGGCCTGGGAAGAACCTGCTGCTTAGTTAGAGAGATCAAAGTCATACCAAGTATAAAACCTCAGAACAGCAAACGGCAACAGATGGTTAAATGTCTTCCAGGCCTGAGGAATTCTACATTCGAGAAAACAGAAAACCATCCAAGTTTCGGGTAATGATCTGTGATGGGGGTAGCAGCCTTGAGGAGAGAGTCACCCTGGTGAAGGCAGGATGTAGAAGGCGATAGACGGCCAGAGTGCTGGGTGATGGTCTGGCCTTGGGGCTTGGAGGGCAAGCAGCAGCTGGTTCTCCAAAGTTATGTTGAGAACAAGCTGAAAACAGAGCTGAAACCAGACCTCGGAATAAACATCTCTATGGTCTCTGTGGAGTGATTGCTCTGCCCAGACCTGCAGAGGGCAGTGAGGATAGGCTGGAGAGAGACTCACTGCTCTCTGTAGAGAGCTCAAGCATTGTTTGGGTAAGGAGACTAACTCAGAGAGCCCAGTAACCACACAAGGGGATGACCCAACCAAGTGCAAGGTGCTGGCGATGTAGACCAGAGTCCCTAGAGAAGTGGTAGCTTGTGTGTGGGCAGAGGTGCCCGGGAAAGGCTTTCTGGTGGAGAAAGATGGCCCTCCAGGAAGGGTGGGTCAGCTTGGAAGAGAAGAGAGTGGTTGAGGCAGTGGGTGGTGTTGCCAGGCCTGGAGTAGGCAATGGGCTCTGGGTTCTTGCATGAGGGTAAGAAGGTAGAGGCAGGTTGGGTGGGCAAGTCCGGGCTCTGAAGGCAGCCTCAGAAGTCTTTTTCTAATATTCTCCACAAGCCTTGGCCTTCTCTGTCCTTGAATAATTCGGGAAGGTTTTGTGATATAAAGAACGATAACTAAGGTGGAAAGGAAGAGGGAAATAATCCTTACCTTCTCTCAGTTAACCTTAGCAGCTTCCTGCCACCCAGAGTACAGCATCGGATGGGTCCTGTCCTGAGTCCACAGCAGGCCTGGCCGAGGCAGCAAACTCGCCGAGGGAGGCAGAGAATCAGAGGAGGATGCTGTGTTCTGGGAAACCCAGGGGCACCCTATGAGGTACTACGTTGCCTGGGAACTTAGACAGGAGTCAGAGCTGGAGAGGGCGGGGCTTCTGGGCTTCTTTTCCTTGCTGGCTGAGCCCCAGGGACACATGGCTTTGGACTTGTGGTGGCTCTGGGCTGGGAAGCGGTGGAGGGAATGTTTTTGCAAGTCTCTGAGCCTTTGGGTTAGCAGGGAGTGCCTCCACTGCCCTCTTTTAATAAGCTTCCATCTCACCCCGGAGTTCTGTCTCACTTTCGCTGAGGGCGGGCTGGAAATGGAAAGGCAGCGCAAGGGGCGGGATGAACGGACCGGAAGCTCTGGGCCGGAAGTCCTGCGTGGACGGGCCCTGAACTCAGTGCTGGGGCTCGCGTTATTGCTCTCCTGGGCCTCAGCCTTTTCCTCTGCAAAGTGGAGACTGCGGGCCTCTTTTCTGCCTTCTCTTCCTTCCTCACATCCCATGGAAGAAGGTGAGACCGGCTTCGCTGTGAGGCAGCTGACTCACGGTTCTCATGTGAAAAATTAAGGTGAAAGTAGGGACTCAGGGTCCAAATGGGCTCCAGCAGGGCGCAGATAACGCTAACTGGTCTGCACTGGAGGGTTAGGATTTTACCTCTTATCTTCCCCAAAGCATTTACATTCTTTTCAAAAGGAGCCCTGTCCCAGCTCTCACCAACAGAAGCAGGAGCTCACCTCTGTGTTAAGGTAAAGTGGGCTGAGCCAGACGCCTGGCTTCAGCCTCTCCCACTTGCTTGTACACTTATGTGGCCTCGGGCAGGTTTCCTCTCTTTGTGGCTCAGTTTCCTATTTGTAGGATAAGAAGAGTACTAGAACCCACCTCATAAAGTTGTTGTGAGGATTGAATGAGCAAATGCAGGTAAAGTGTTTAAGTCAGTGTCTGGCCAGCCAGTATTATGGGAGCATCACTGATCAGCCACTGGGGGCTGAGAGCTTTGCAAAGACCCCGCCCCTTCCTCCTACCAAGCAGGAAGGGTGCCCCCCTCTGGCTGGGGCCTGAGTTGGGACCACAGTGGGTGTCCTCATTTGCTCCACGTGTTTCTCAAGGTGCTCCTGGGATGGGGAGCCTTCCAGAGGGCCTGGCTCACATCCCTGCCTCTTTTTGGGGCCTGCCTTAGGTACCAGTTGCTGACACTCCACGGCCCCTTTTTACCTGAGAGGTGTTGCTGCAGCAAGTCCTTTTAATTGTGATGTTTTACTAATTAGTTTTTAATTATGTTAATTTATTGTACATGAGCCCTGAGGTTTTCAGACACTAGGCTCACTTTAGAAACTAGAGTAGTAAGTTGTATTTATTACACACACATTACTGTGAGTGAATGTCACTTTATCATGGCTGCTATTTCCCTGATAATATTGCTCGTCGACAGCTTCTACCTGGGCCGGGCTCTCTCATCTTTTCACTCTCCCCACCACTGTCAGGCCCCCATAGACTAGCACATAATCTTTCCAACAGAGCTGGGGTTAAGAAACTCAGTGTCACAGGCTCTGCAGGTGACATGAATGAGTGACATGGCTGGGAGGGGATAGGGGGACCCCAACTAAACAGGGGTTCAGGAAGGTGAGACTGCAGGACATTTACACCAGACTAGATCTTCAAAGGGTTGTTTATTTGGTGACCTCAGACTCACCCACCTCAGGGGGGGGGGAGGGGTGGACCTCCTGCTCACTCTCCCGGCAGGTGGCTATTGATAAGAAAGCTGCTTACATTCCAAGGGTAACCATGTGGGAGGGGGCTTACAGCAAGGCCTGCTCATAGGAAAAACTTAGGGTAGGGACTCACCAACCATATGCTGCTGGCTGCTGGTAACACAGAAGAGTATAACTAGTGACACAAGACTGGGACACAGAAAGTGCATGAGTATTTATGAAGGGTGGGTGAGAAGAGAGAAATCGCCCCTGGCCCAACACATATGTCCTAAGTGGGAGGGGCACCATATCAGGCCCATTTTCCATAGGTTATATCTACATATAAAGGATGAAGGTTTGCTACCACTGGGAATATTAAAGAAGATGCCTCCCTCAAATAATTTCCAGATGGCAGAATGAAATTATTTAATAAGTTTAAAGTCTTCCCAAGTGTATTTGTAAAGTTGTGTGTATAAGTTCTGGTCTCTTATTAAATGGACACATTAGTATAAATTTTGTTGAGAGAGTAAAATTTAAAGAAATATAGTCTTTAAATACAACTGGGCATTTACTACTTAAAACACAAATATAAGACTTAAATTACTGATCTATATCAGTATATGTATGCACTGTGTGTAGAAACAGCTTGGACTTTGGAACCAGAGAGATCTTAAACTTACCAGCCATGTAAGTCATGCTCTTAGATAGAGCCTGTTTCTTCATCTGAAACATGGACATAGTAACACTGCATATGATTGTCAGGAAGAGATAATAAATTAATAAGAGAGGTAATGAATGCCTGCCTTATAGTAGGTGCCCCAATAAGTGTTAGCTGTGATTATTACGAGTATATTCATTAAAAAGTAAACTAGCCCCGGCCGGGTGGCTCAGTTAGAGTGAGGTCCTATACACAGGAAGGTTGTGGGTTCAATCGCTGGTCAGGGTGCTTATGGGAGGCAACAGATGGATGTTCTCTCACATCAGTGTTTTTTTTTCTCTCTCTCAAAATCAATAAACACATCCTCGGGTGAGGATAAAGGAAACAAAGTAAACTAATTTTCTCCTATTTAGATACAAATATAAGCTGTAGCAGAAGATAGCATTTAGAATCTGTGTGATGGGACATGGAGATTGTCTAAGGAAGAGGACAGCTGGGCTTTTTTCTCAATTGTCCTTCCAGTGTGTTGGGAAGATGAGAAGGATCTAAGTCTCTAGTTGTGGGTGCAATGTTGCATGAGTGGGCTCGGGGATCAGAGCCCATAAGCTCAGTGATGCCCAGCTGCAGGCTTAGGAAGGGGCCCACACTGTAGCACACACCTAGCATCTCCCGCTCTTATTGTCAGGGAGCTTGCATTCATACATCTCATGCCCTGGCACATGGGAGGCTCCCACACTAGCCAGCCTGACCCCCTGCCCGGAAAGGGGAAGGGTAGGCAAACTCCGTGACTCACTCCCTGGCTCTGTGCCCTTTGCTGAGTCACAATGTAATTGATCTCTCCCTGCGCCAGGTTTCTGCCCTCATGTGACCCAAAGCAGGGTCATTTCCAGACGGTGGCTGAGGAGCCTGGCTGTGAGAGGTGATGTCGGGAGGGAGAGAGGCAGTGAGAAGCTGAGGATGGCACTGAGCTGATGTTCTTGGATGTCCACTGAGGTGTTGTGTTTGGAGCAGTTGGGTGTTGGGCCATCTCTGTAAGAGTTGCCTCTAGGAAATAGTGAAGAAAGTGGTTTGGTGTCTGGAAACCTCCTTGAAGATCCCATAGTGTTTGTGCTTCTGGGATGAAGGTACCTCATCCTCTTTTACAAATTGAGTTGTGGGCTTGGAGGAGCTGAGGGTTGGGCAGTAGGAGGTTGAGGTATGTGATCCACTCCTCATATGAGGGTAGAGTCCCCTTGGGGATCAAACTCATGCCATCCTTGGCTCCAAAAGAGAAGAACTGCCTCTTGATTAAATGGGAAACTCTAGCCAGGAGGAATGATGCCTCAGTTCTCCTAGCCTGATGGTAGTGGCAGAATAAGGGTCTCCTCTGCCAAGGTCTCCAAAAGACAGGTCTCAGGTGTAGTCTACAGTCTCTTAGAACAGCAGCTGTCACAAGGCCCTGTGATTGACAGCATTGCCACCTGGGACAAATCACGTAATTGCTATTGGTTTCTGGATCCTCATCTATAAAATAGGCATGAAATTCCTCTTCTATCCCAGAGAATCACTAATCTAATCCATAAAAGAGCAATATGCAAATTGCTATGCCCACTCCTCTATGCCCACAAGCCATGCCCACCAACCAATCAGGAGCAAATATGCAAATTAACTCAACTAAGATGGTGGCGGCCACAGAGCTGGAGTTGCCCTGGGCAATGGAGGAAGCTTGAGCTCTACTCAAGCTACAAAGTTTCAATTATAGAAGATAAACAAACCCCAGATACCTGTGGGGTTGGGGCCCTGGGTTGAGAGGCAACCCAGGCTTTGAGCAGGGGACCAAGGCAACAAAGTTTCAAATATAGAAGTTAAATAAATCCCAGATACCTGCTTCCAGCCAGGCACCCCAGTAGGGACCTGAACCCTGAAGGGACTGTGGGCAGCCTGAAATGGCCCTCTGCCCCTCACCCAGGCTGGCCAGGCACGCCAGCAGGTGGACATCCCCCGAGGGGTCCCAGACTGAGGGAGGGCACAGGCTGGGCTGAGGGATCCCCCCACCCCCCGAGTGCACAAATTTTTGTACACTGGGCCTCTAGTGAATATATGAAACTCTAAGAAATGACCAGTTGTATTATTATAAACCTGCCCCTCCCACATTTCATATTTCTTGTCCTTGTCCTGACTGATGAGCTGGTGTCCACACCATGAGCTCTGTGCCCCTATTGGATTTCACTAGCTGCTTCCAGGCCCAGTTCTGAGATGGTCCTGCTCACCCCACCCTGCCCCACTGAGTGCAGAGCCAGGTATGGATGGGAATTCATGCCAGGAGTCACTTCTGTGGCCATGATACAGCAACCGGGGCTCCAACAGTTCTGATGAGACTTAAGTAAGACTTGCTGTATGTCTTTGGGTCACATACTTTCCCTTTCTGGACCTCATTCTCTGATTTATTACAATAATCCTTGCAGTGCCACTCGGGACAAATCATGTAGTTGGGACAGATCTTGTTGGGAGCGGGGAGAGTCAGAGGCCAGGGCGGGATTGCTTCCTGGAGTACAGGTTGCATATATTGTAGGTGGGTTCCTCTCTTCACTCATTACATCCCTGCCTCTGCACAGCTCCAGACTCAGAGAAGCCCTGAGAGCAGGAGAGCAACCTGGTTCTCACATCCATTCTCCTCCTGCTGATTATTTCTCCCAATCACACTTAATAGCTGCCTGGCTTTTGGCTGCAGCCCGGTATATAATAACCTGCAATTATTGTCCACTTAAGCTGTCCCTAGGGCCTTGTCTCTTGCACTGCCCAGGCTCGAGCTACTGGCCCGCTGATTTTCCTGTCAGCGTCCTGGCCAATGGGAAGAAAGCCTCCGAAGGGCTAGACTGACAACCTATTTGGTAGAACTGCCACCTCCACAGCAGCAGTTTCTTTGAAGCTGGAGCCACAGAGGCAGTCCCCAACAACCACAGCCTCATGCATCCTATGTGCTCCACCTTTCCGGGGCCTGTTCCTCTGGGCTGTCCATAGCCATCCTCATTCCCCGGTCCTTGCTGTCATTGCAGTCTCTCTGCCTCTGTTTACCCCTACGTGACACTACCAGCTTACTCTACAGATTTTGTTCCTTTTCTCTGCATACTTATAAGGAAGGCATTGGCATTTTGCATACCAGGCTACTGAAGATCAGAGAGATAAGGTATTTTTCCTAGGGCCACACAGCCAGGAAATGGCAGTGAAGATTAAAAACCGGGCGAGCTGATTTCATCCTTAGGCTGTGCCGTCAAGCTCTTTTCCTCAAGTGCTGGCCTGCCTTGGTGGCTCTCTGCTCAGTGTTGCCTCCTTTGGAAAGCCATCCCCACCATTGCAGTAGCTCTGGGTCTTCCCACTGTGCAGCCTTTCAGCCTGAACCAGGTACCCTCAGCCCTGTGTGGGCAGCATGAGTTCCCCTGCTTCCCCCTCCTCTGCCATCTGGGTTCCCATGTGTCTCTTGTGCACAGATTGGATACAACTGGGCTCATTGCTTGAGTTTCCCCTTCCTAACTCTGACTTGTATTCTCGTGAGCATCTGTCTCTTCTGGAGCGCTGTCCCTGCTGCTCCTGTCGGAGGCCTTTGCTCATATGTGTGGCAAACAAGTGGTTATCTCCGCAGTCTCACCTGGCTCTGCTAGTGCTGATGGTAATGACAAAAATCAAACTCTAGGCTGCAAAAGCGCATGCAGATCCCGTGTCACCACTGGGAGAGAGCAGAACCCGAGGGTGTCAGTATTCTCACATCACTTAGACTCTACCGATTAAATGACCAGAGACCAAAGAAGATGTCCAGACTGTGAGTGCTGGTTGTCTCAGCGTGTGTGTGTGTGTGTGTGTGTGTGTGTGTGTGTCTGTGTGTGTGTGTGGTCCTGCACATGGTGTGGAGCACAGTGAGCACAATGGCTGGGAAGCCTGTCCCGGCCTGTGATGAATAGGAGTCTCCTGAGCACAGGACAGAAGGACCCAGGGGCTGAGAGCTTAGAGAGGCTCTGAAGGCCACAGCACAGAGTGTCCTCCTGGATCCTGTCTTATTGGCGGTCACATTGGACTCTGGACTGTGAGTGAAGGAGGTCTCAGAGGCCGAGGGCCCCTGCTTCGTTGGGTTCACCCACCTCCAGGCCCCAGGCACAGTTCTGCCCAGCCCTGCCCAGGGACACTCACCTTCTTCCTCCCAGGCTTATTCACCCTTTGTTTGAATGTTTCTCATGGGCTCTTGTATTTTTCAGCCTTTTGTCTTGGCCGCAAAAACAGTTTTGGGGTAGCCTGAGGCTTCTCTGGCCCAGAAGTCTGAGGCTGGCCTGAAGGTAAACTGCTGTGAGGGTTGTGCGATACTTTAGGAGGGAGCCAGCCTTCCTCTCCTTTGCTTCCATAGGTATATAGGTTCTGAGGGAGGCAGTGCCCTTAGTCTTGGCCTTCACCCAGGGGCACTGGGGCTGACACCCTCCCTGCTTCCACAGTGGGTGCTGCATTCCCTGGCCTCTCTCATACCGCGCCCACCCCCCTCCCCCCAGGTGCCCTTCAGCCCTGTGGCGAGACACCTAAGGAAGGGCTGGCAAAGGATCCTCAGGTGAGGATGGGCCAGGTCAGCCATACCCCAGCTCCCACCTGCAGCAGCCCTGGGGACTTTCCAGTGTCTTTATCTGCTCTGTCATTTTACTCTCCTGTCCCAGGGCCCAGGAGGAGAGAAAGTGTTCCAGTTAAAGGTGGCTCACTCTTTTCAGGGTGATCCAGTCTTGCTTGGGCAAATCTTCCTTATTTGGCATTACATAGTGGAGAGCTTACACACCCTGTGGTGGGGAGGGGGGTCTTAGGATGTCCTCGTGCTGTCACCTGGGGCCTCAGTGGGCTCCCTTTGGTGTGGCAGTCATCGTCTCTATCCTGGGGATCCCAGATTGGGAGCTGGTGGGCTTCCCGTCCAGATGTCATAAAGAGCCTTGAGTCTTAGTACCTGCTATACTCACCTGCAACCTCTCACCCTTACCCAGGGGCTGAGTAGACTCTGGCTTTCAGTTCTCTCCCTGCGTATCCCACCTGGAGAGCTTCTGGAATTCTCCCACACATCAGGCAAGTAGGGAAAAAGGGTTGTTGAAATCTGTTCAAACCCATCTTTTTGTCTAACTGGTCTCTCCTTTCCCCCTTCTGGGTGGTAACCCCAGGTTGCCCAGAGCCACCCACACAGGAGGTGTACCCAGTCCCTAGCTTTCAGCTTCCTTTGAAAATGTGCCCTTTTCTTCCCCTCCTCCTTCCCGACTTGAGGTCCAGCTTTGGGATGGGAGGAACTGCTGTGCAGAGAACACTTGTCCTTCTTGTCTTCACTCCAGGCTCTTCTTCCCAAATCAGGGAGGCTTCTGCAGTCTGTACCCTGCCACCCTGCCCCCAGGCCTGGGGCACTGGAGGGTGGTCCTGCAGCCTAGTAGTCACTTTGTGAGCAAAGTGGCGGTGCGGCACAGCACACAGTATATTGAAAGAGCAGCGAGGCAACCAGGGCTATCAGGACCCTACCCTGAAGTTATTTTGGCAGAGTCTGATTCACATATTTATAATACAAAAAAAAATCCCCAACAGTCCAAATATTTCCCTATGTGGTGGCATTTGAAACTAGTTTGATCATTTGAAGAGTAAATCCTTAGGTACTTAGCTTGACAATCTAAAATGATTCATTTGTCAAATATTTAGGGTTAGTTGAGATTGAGCATTTACTCAGCTAGTGGAAGAGACACAACTGTAAATTGGGCAGACACCTTCTATGTGTAGCTCTCTCTCTAATGTGCTGTGACTACTTTCATCACTGTAGGCATGCCCTTCAGCATAACACCCACCCTCCTGTGTGTGTGTGTGTGTGTGTGTGTGTGTGTGTGTGTGAGTGAGTGCATCTTCCTCATTGGGGTTTATTGTATTTTCTTTGTGCTGCTAATGCTTTTGGCCTCTGGGGGTGCTATATATATACAGATGCAGAATTTGAGAAACACAGGATTTTCAACCTGAAAGAAACCTTAGGAACCTTAAAATCCACTTTTCTCTTTTTATACAACCAAAAAGGTAAAGTGATTTACTCAAGTGTCACATGTAGAGTTGAGGTCCTCTCTCTCTCTCTCTCTCTCTCTCTCTCTGTCTCTCTCTCTCTCTCTCTCTCATATGCATTCACTCATTGTAATAATAATAGATGGCCATTTCCTCTTTGTTCAGCATTTCTTTGTTTCTCTCTCTCCTCCCTTGTGCTTCATTTTCACTGTGAGTCTGTCTGTCTTTCTTCTTGCTCTTTGTTCCTGGGCTGGGAGCTGAGGTGGCACAGGCTGGGTCCACAGAGGACTGGGGAGAGTGGAAGCAACAGTGTGTTCCCTGCTTCCCTATTAGCCAGAAGCCTGGGCCCATGAGCAGTGCCTATGTCCTGGGGAAGAGGTACAGAGGCAGGAGGGTGGGTTGGCCTCACTATTATGCAGTCTGTGTTCAGCCTGATCCTCTTTCCCTGTTTTCTCCTGGGGGAGTTGACATGCTTTCAGGAGGAGGGAGCAGGGTTATCTCCTTGCCATTCCTCTCTCCTGAGTCCTTTTTCCTGGCCCCCAGCCACATGGGCCCCAGTTCAGATACCACTTTCTGAAAGACTTGCATGCTCCTTGTCTCATATCCAAGAGGCAGAGGAAAGGGTTCCTTTTCTCATCCTGTTTTCCCATGCTGAAGTGCGGCTCCCTGTCTGAAACAGTCTGGAAATGACTGTTTCCTGTGGAAATGACTGATGGGTCTCTTCTCCAGAGCAGCATGGAATCTCAGACTTGGAATAGAGCTCTAGGTCCTCTCCTTGACTGCCACACCCATTTGAAGACCCATCCTCCCGCATCCCTGAGGTCGCTGCAGTCTGCCTATGCACTTCTAGCCATGGGCTGATTCCTTTAAAAAGTCCCACCATCCCACATTTCTCTCAAATTTCAAGACCTTTCTCCCCACCAAAGGTCTTGAAGTAGATGGCCACCCCTACTTTCTCTATGCCTTTGTTTTTTGTTTGTTCCGTAGTACACTTGGACTTGGCTTTTGCCCCTCCCACTTCACCATAATTATTCTGATTAACATCATCAGTGGCTGCCTTGGCCAAATCCAGTAGCTACTTCTTTAGCCTTCATCTTAATGCTATTCATCACTTCTTTGAAATATCTTCTTTCTCATTCAAGAAATTCATTGTTCTTCTGTCTTTGTACACCCACTACTTCCAACTAGTCCCTTTGACTGCGTCATTTCTCTGGCTAGTCTTTTAATGCTGGGGTTATCCTAGCCTCCTCCTTGAATTTTTTCTTCTTTTTTATGCTTCAATTTCCCAGGGCTGCCATATTCCTACACAAGATAGTAATCCCTTGTCATACACCAATGGTCCTAATTGAACATGTCCCATCCCCTCTGCTCTCCTGAGCTTCAGTCCCTTATTTATAACTTCTAAAAGTTTTCATCAGAAGACCTTCCAACTTGGGGTTTCTCTCTTCCTATGAGAGTAAAAAACCTTCTCCACTTGAAGTCTCTGTTTTGGTTGAGAGCCCCCTCATTTATTCAGCCATCTCAGCCAGAAGGGGAATTGTTCCTGACCGTATCCTCTTACTCATCCTCCAAGTTCTGCCAGTTCTACTTCATCTTTGCCTTCTCTCCACCAAGCCCTCGTTCTCTCTTAACACTTTTGCCATAGTCTTCTGTTTGATCTCCTTGCTATTGGCCTTACCTTCTCTGACATACCTGCTCTTCACTCTGCACACAGAATGAACTTGCTAACCATAGATCTGGTCATGCCAACTCCCTCCTTAAGAGCCTTGAATGGCTCCCTATTGCCTTTAGTGCAGAGCCCAGTCTTGTCTTGGTATTCCAGGAATCCTCATAACTCACCCTGTCCCTTCTGCTTCTCCTAGTTTCTGTCATCTCTCCCTTACCTCTGTTCTGGTCCTTAGCCCCAGCTGCTACTAGTCTCATCCTCATGTTCTCTCGCTTGAGGTCTGGGTGCACACTGCTCCCCATCTGTCCTGCAGCCCTCACTCCCTTTCTTTTCAGAGCTAAATACTGCTCAGTTTTCCCATCTCTCCTTGAGCATCACTGCTTCAGGAAGGCCTTACTTGTTGGACCCCACAGACTAAGATGGGTGACTCATTGTGCACTCCTGTGACTGTGGCTCTCTATTTTTTATAGCCATCTACTAGATTATCATTATTTAATTAGTTACTGGTGCAAACCTCCCTGCCTCCCCCCCTACCCTAATAGACTCTAAGGTCCTCAAGGGCATGAGTGTGCCTTTCTTGTCAATTCTCCACCCCAGTGCCTAGTACCCTGTGTATACAATAAATACTAATCTGACTCGGGGACTGGAGAGCTTCCTATATGTCAGTCTGAGTAGGATCTTGACCCTATAAGTGGGCAATAGGGGCAGAAGATTGTCCCCACTACGATGGTGATTCGATAAAATTGAGTTTAAGGATGATTGGCTGGGGAGCTTCATGCAGGAAGGCAGGCTGTGTCAGGGACCCGGGGACTGGCAGGAAGTATGGGTCTGAAATGAATGACTTTCCTTCTCATGTCCCATATGCTTCCAATGGTGAGTTTAGGAGATGGAGTTAATGTGTGCATCATCGAAGTGGAACAGAATCCAGGAATGGGCTTCTAATAGTTCAGTGTGCAACTGTGAAATGGCCTTATTCTGGGAAGGTTTCCTCTCACTTTCTGCTCTTTCTAAATCTGTTCTTTTTTTCATAGCTTGTCCCCAATCTCCTTCTCTCCCAAGGATGGAATCCTGAGGAAGGGGTCCTGTTTGGAATAATGTTCCAATCTGATTGACTGCTAATTTCTTAATATTGTTCTCATTCTCCATAGTCCATATGCAACTTTCTGATATTGCCTCTGGAGTCTTCTACCCCAGAGAAAAATAAAATTGGAGTTGGAAGAATCCAAAAAGTGTCTGGCATTCCTGAGGTTCAGACCAGCTATTTTAGTAACTCCTGTGAGCTGGAATTTCTGTGATAGGAGCAAGGAGCTTCCGCTCATGGCTCCTCTCCCCTCCCCCTCTCCACCCCCAGCATATACTCTCCAGCCCAGTAACAAGATGGGAGGCTGATTTTCTGTTCCTTGTTATACGGGGTTCTGCCCCATCTCTCTAAAGCAGTCTTATAAATCATTGATGAGAATATTTCTATTTTTGTCTTAAATATCCTAGCCAAGAAAGCCTTATGAATACTTTCCAAATCAAATGCTGGCATCGCATGATGCTTCCTCATTGATGGCAGCCCCATTTTATTGTTTTTTACTTTTTGGCTCTGCCATCCATGTCAGCAGTGCCAAGTCTCAGCCTGGGGGTGGGGGCTGACCCTGTGCAGAGCTCCCTGTGGACTCCCTTTCTTGGGAGGGAACTCCTTTCCTTTCCCCCTCAACCTCCATCCTTGAAATGCTATAAATTATGACTGGTATTTATCCTCACTGTAGTTTCCTCCTGCCATCCTTCCTGCCTCTGAACCACCCCGCCTCCATCCCAATCATCATTCATTTTGTGCCTAGGAATTCAACTGACTTGAATATCAACCTACATTTGAAAGCATGACGTTCCAAGATAAAAAAGATCCTCTCCTGTAATATATTCCAAATTCTGCTAGTTCATAAGGACCATGTATGTCCCTGTCCTTCACCACCATACTCTGGGCATTAGTACAGGGCCAGGCTGTATAATGAATTAGGGAATAAATGAAAGGCCTAAAGGATCAGATGACCCCCCCCAAACACAGTTGGTTTGTTACATCCCCTGGGACCATCTTGATGGACACCCTAAGATGGTTAATACAGGGTTTTCTGAAACTCATTATTAGTCTCTATTGAGAAAGTAAGAAGGTTCAAGTGCATCTTTCCTGATTACCTTCACCTTGTCTGAATTTTTCTTTTACTTTGATTTTTCTTCAGCATTCATGTAAATAATTTCCATTACCTGTCCTCTGTTTATGTGTTGTTTATCATGGTGCTTTCATGAGGCTAAATCTTATATTCTTGACCAGAGCACAAACACCTGGATGAAGGAACTGTGTTCCTTTACTTTGTAGCCTAAGATTTGATGCAGTGGGTGTTTAATAAGTGGTTTCCAACTGGCTAATGGAATGTATGGGCCTCAAGCCTGACATCACTTTCATTTTTAACGCTAGAGGTGGAGTCTAAGCCCAAGAGGGAGTATAAAGTATATTTTTGATCCTCTTTATAATGACTTACATAGTAAATATCTTTAACAGCACAGAGTGTTACGGATTTGCATAGTCTTTTTAATTGTGTAGGTACATAATAATAAAAGTTAGGTAAATCAA
The DNA here is from genome assembly GCA_004026665.1 of Murina feae. Classification (NCBI taxonomy): domain Eukaryota; kingdom Metazoa; phylum Chordata; class Mammalia; order Chiroptera; family Vespertilionidae; genus Murina; species Murina feae. The sequence continues at coordinate 11,195 of PVJC01004636.1, read as the reverse complement.
AATTATCCAGGACACTGGGAAATTTTTATTATGTCTTCACACCAATTACATGTTTCAGGTAATTCATTCCTTGATATTTTAAATCATTGTTTCAATAACATATTTTTTTTATTGTTGTTAATCCTCACTTGAGGATATTTTTCCATTGATTTTTAGAGAGGGTAGAAGGGAGGGGGAGAGACACAGGTAGAGAAACATTGATGTGAGAGAGACACATTGATTGTTTGCCTTCCACATGAGCCCCAGCCTAACCAAGGTTGGGGATCGAGCCTGCAACTGAGGTACATGCCCTTGACCAGAATCAAACCCAGGAACCTTCAGTCTGAGGGCCAACACTGTATCCACTGAGCCAAACTGGCTAGGGCAACATACATTTTTTTGTTGCAGTTTATATGCCAATGGGGAATGATGATCCAGGAACGCTGGAACTGCCATCATTCCAAATCAGATTGGATTGATGATCAATGATGGAGCTCAATGCCATCAATGCCACCTCTCTGTCTCTAAGGAACTTACTGTGCTGGGGAAAGCAGATGTATGCCTGTAGCTCAAGGCCAAGCGTAAATATTTGAGCTTATAGAGAAGGATGGGGTTCCTTCTCTCAGGAGACTGATGAACATTAAGTGCTGAGGTGAAATCTGATTTTACAAGCCAGGATTGTACCTAATTCCTACTAGGTGCTTTACAGATGTTTGTGGGCAGTCTGGGAGAAGGCAGTGAGGTTCTAAGCAGAGAGAAAGAGTGAGAAACAGTAGAATGAGGAGCAAGTCTCACTTGGGATGCAGTAAGTTGTGCTGTGGACCTGAAGCTGAAGCCGGAATTGTTCTGAGTCAGAAACGGGTCAAATCTGTTTGGTGGGTTGCAGGCTATGTATGAAAGTCCTTGCGTTGAGCTGAGGATTGAAACTTTAGTTATAACACAGTGAGAGTTTCAATATGTGTTTGAGCAGATCTGTGCTGTGCTCCAGTGGGACTGGGCTGCACTGGTGAGAGGGCTATGTTGGGATGGAAGAGGCAGGGAGCAGGTGAATCCGTGTGAGGCAACTGCAGGTAATTGGGTGGAGGGAATCAGGGTTGTGAACCCACAGTAGCGGTGGGTGGTAAAGGGGCTTTGTGAAGAGGATCTGCGGGCCAGGGAATTGCTTACATGGCAGCTTGTCCTTGCAGCCTCTCCCCCTTCTGCCATCACCTACCGTTCCATAATGTAATCCACTTCAGGAGTCTGGCACTTCCATCCCCCACCTCACACGGAGGCCCACGCCCATAGGGAAAATTGACTTTAGGCAAGGTGTGTGGATGTGAATTTATTAAGATCTCTCTGTTTAAATTAGTTATTTAATGCTTTCTTGTGGCACAAAAGGATTTGAGGAACATGGTGATGTTAATGTACATAAACATGTTTTCCCACCAAATGGGATCTGCAGTTTCCGCCTGATTTCTTGTTCAACAGCACAGTTGCAAGTAAGAGCTTTGTGGTAGATGAGTGGGTTTGAATCCTGACTCTGCCAGTAGCCAGCTGTATGCTCAACAAGTTTCTTTTCTGCTCTGAGAGTCCTTACTAGAGAAGTGTGATGAGCATACCTCCCTCCCAGTTTTGTTGCATGGTTTAAATGTCAGCTGTTTAATGTAGCAAGTGGGCAACAGGGAGGTAAGCACTCAGATGGACAGTCAGTCTCACAAGACTTTACCCCATTGTGACTGCTTTTCTTTGGGTATCAGTGTCCTGTCTTTCTTAAGCCCTTGCCAGTTTGTCCTGTCTGTGGCTACTTCCCTCACTGATGAGATAAAGAAGCACACATACTCCTCTAAGGCACAACTTCCTGTCTGGTTCCTGGTATTCTCCTGCGTCAAATCCTGCCCATTTTGACAAACTAGCAAAGGGGAAATACCAGTAGGTGATAAAGGTGAGAGAAGCATTTGCGTGCAGGACTCATTCATTAGGTGCACCCTATGAAGAACTGTAATTCTATATAAATAAAAATGTAAGTTCATTTGTTCAAAATCTCAAATCTCCGAAAGTTCTTCACCAATTGCTTTGAAATTTTGACACAACATTGCATTCGAATACGTGAGTGTTTTTATATACCTAAATTATATAGATGTCACACCGGTGACAGGTAAAAACATGTTTGTTTGTTTTTTAAAAACAGCACCATCTGTTGGACATAAAAGCAACACACGCTATGAACTTAACAATATTATTCAGTCTAACATTCAAAGCCAGGCAGTCACATACAAGTCCGTCAACACTGCTGTGGAAGCAGATGAAGTGGTTAATTATCCAACAGAATTTTGGAATTCACTCGATCTGCCAGGGATGCCACTGCACTTACTGAAGTTGAAAATCGGTGTGCTAATTATGTTGTGAAATATCAACCAGCACGGGGCTGGGCCTCAGGCCAGGGCTGGGCTGGGGCTCGGGGTGCGGGTGGTCGCCATGGTCCCCCCTACACCAGTGGCTGAGGGCTCGCAGGGAGTGTGGCAGATGAGGGTGGGAGAGCTTCCTTGGCTCCTTTTTCCTCCGGCTTTTGGACGGCTCTGCGAGGGCCCCTGCTGGCAAGAGTCAAGAGCGTCTGGCTGCTTCAGGCACAGGGTACTGGGCGCAGGGCGCAGGCCGCCCGTGGGGAGCGGGGGTGCAGGCCAGCACTGGGGGGCTGGAGCTGCAGAGGCACACGTGTGCGAGGCCAGACCAGCCGGGCAGGGTGGGGGCGAGAGGCGTGCCAGGAGCAGCCACCCGTGAGGGTGCATTGTATACCCACAAGCATTGTGCAATTAAACATATTAGAAACGTGCACTTTCTCTTTTCTTTCTTTTCAATTTAATCAGACTGAGCCACAGCAACTCGTGGCTGGGTACAGCTAGTACAAAATAAGACATGACCTCTGTTCTTGGAGAGTTCCTATGGGGGAGGCATAAACACAGGTGTGTACATAGATAATCAAAGAAAAGTGAGCAGGTGATAAAAAGAGGTGGATGCAGTGCTATGGGAGCAGCCCAGGCTAGGTTTGAGCTGATTTAGGAAGAAGCAGGAGTCACTTGGCAGACAGATGACAGAGGCATTCTGGCCAGCAGGAAATTTGGTGATCTGAGAGCATGGAGTATTGGGTAATGCTGGGGAAACACCAAGTATCCCAGTGACATCAGACTGTGGAGTTTCTCATCAAGAAGACAAGAGGCAACAAGTGTTGACAAGGATGTGGAGAAAAGGGAAAACTTGTGCATTGTTGGTGGGAATATTAATTGGTGCAGCCACTATGGAAAATATGGAGGCTTGTTGAAAAATTAAAAGCAGAATTACATATGACCCAGCAATCTCACTTCTGTGTATATACCCAAAGGAAGTGAAAACAGGATATTGAAGAGATATCTGGACTCCTATGTTTATTGCAGCATCATTCACAATATCTAAGATTTGGAAGCAACCTAAGTGCCTCTCAACAGATGAATGATGGATAAAGAAGGTGTGGAATATACTACACACACACACACACACACACACACATAATGGAGTATTATTCAGCCATGAGAAAGAAGGGAATCCTGCCACTTGGGACAACATGGATGGACCTTGAGGACATTATGCTAAGTCTTAAGTCATACAGAGAAAGACAAATTCTGTGTGACATCACTTATATGTGGTATCTAAAAAAGCCAAACGTGTAAAAAAAGAGAGTAAAGTGGTGGTTACTAGGAGCTCATAGGAGAGATGTTTTTTAAACATCTAAAACTAGTAGATAAGTCCTGGAGATCTAATGCACAGTATGGTGACTGTAAACAACACTATTGTATTATAGTCATAAAATTTGATAAAAGGCTAGATCTTAATTATTTCTATCACAAAAAGTAAATGATAGCCATGTGATATGATAGAGTTGCTAACTATATCTACAATGGCAATCATATTACAGTATATAATTGTATCAGATTACAATGTTGTACACCTGAATGTCACATGTCAAATATCCTATCTAATAAAAGAGTAATATGCAAATTAGGCATCACTCCATCACAAAGATGGCTGTCCCCATGGCCACAAAATGGCGGTGCCCAGGCAGGCTCAGCCCTGCCACTGAAGTGGTCAGGCCTGTTAGCCAGGCAGGTGGTGGGGGAGGTGGGACCTGAGGGGCAGAACAGGCGATCAGAGGGGGCTGGGGGTCCCCTGCCCAGGCCAGAGGACTCAGGCATGGGCAAGGGTGGAGCTGGTGATTGGAGGGGAATGAAAGTGTCCTACCCAGGCATAAGGTCTGGGCCAGAGGCCTCAGGCATAGGCAAGGGCAAGGCCGGAGATCGCAGGGGCCTGGGCTCTTCAGAGCCAGCAATCACAGGGACAGAGGGGGAGCCTGCAATCTCAGGGGTCTGGGCACCTGTGGAGATGGAAAAGCAGGGGTCTGGGGGTCCCCTGCCCAGGCTTGCAGCCTTGGCCAGAGGCTACCAGTGGGGCAAGAGCAGAGCCCGCGATGGCAGGGGGCAGGATCAGAGCCGGTGATCACAGAGGCCTGGGCTCTGTGAAGCCAACGATCAGAGGGGCTTGGTGGTCCCTTGCCCAGGCCTGCAGCCTCAGGCAGAGATTATAAGCCTGGGCAGGGGTGGAGCTGGGATTGGAGGGGCAGGGGTGGAGCTGGTGATCAGAGTGAACTACAGAGGAAACACCTTTTCTGACTGCTCATTGGCTAAGCTCCCTGTATGTCACTGGTAATATTCTTAGTAATTTGGGTAATAAGACTCAAAAAAGGCAATCTAGGGTTTTTCCACCACATTCCTGGAGAAAGAAAAAAAATGAAGGTCCACTGCTGGAGGGCTAAGAAATGTCATATCCTGCCCTAGCCGGTTTAACTCGGTGCATAATGCCTCAGCCTGCTGACTGCAGGGTCTGGGTTCAGTTCTGACCAAGGGCATGTACCTAGGTTGCAGGCTCCTCCCTGGCCAGGGCCCAGATCAGAGCATATGCAGGAGGCAACCAATCAAAGTGTTCCTCTCACTTTGATGTTTCTCTCTGTTTTTCCCTTCTCTTCCATATTCTCTAAAAATCAATGGAAACATATCCTCAGGTGAGGATTAAAAAAAGGAAAGAAATGTCATATCCTATGAAAGACACATAGAGGAAATTGTCATTTTTTTCATGGTGAAGGGACTGGAGTACATGTTGATAAAACACCTTGGTGGCTGCAGTGACTGGCAGGGGCTGCAGCAGCAGGGTGATGGGGCTGGTGGCTTCCCCTGATTAGCCTGGTTGCCTCCCACAAAGGGAGGCCAGACTGCGGCTTAGGTCCGGTCACCAAGGGGAGCAGGGAGCAGGCCTTAGCCATCAGTAGGACACCCCCTGAGGGCTCCCAATATGTGAGAGGGGACAGGCTGGACTGAGGAACACCCCCTCAGTGCACACATTTCATGCACCGGGCCCCTAGTATTTTAATAAAAGAGAAATTGATAGTAATCCTAAAAAAAGACTGTGGAGCTTCTAATGGGGCATTGTGTATCAATCAGGGCTTAATAATGGAAAAAAGGCACGAAGGCAGGTGGAAGATATTTAATGGGCCATCCAGGTGTTCTTCAAATCACTCACAGATCATTACTGCCTTCTCCTACAACTGGTCTTCACAGTCAAACTATGTACTATATTTCCTGGTATGAAATTAAGATGCAAAAATGAATAACTTATTTTATTTTACCAGATTTATATTCAATGTCTGAATGTTCTTTTATTCCCTTATACTCTGGAGAGTGGTGTTCATTGTCAGTTTCTGGCTTTATCAGCTCAGGGCACCATGTCCAGTCCCATCTCCCACCCTTGGCAGAGAGCAACAAGACAGCTTTTAAGTAGCTGTCCTAGGTGAACCTGTCATCCTGTCCCCATACCTACCTGAGGCTCTGGGTGCTCCCCCCCACCTGCTCTGTTGTAGGGTGATGACTGACACTACCCCCTCATGCCCATCTGAGAAGTGCTTGAGAGAGTTGCGTGTGGTGGGGAAGGCACTGTGAAGGCATTAAGATCTGCACAGAATTACTCTAGTAACTGCAGGTAGACAGGACCGGTATGGGACCATTTGCGAGGACCTTGAGTACAACACCAGGCCTTGGGCCCTCTAGGTCTGGGAGTAGGTCTTTGTCTTTTCTTGTTGTTTGATTCCCCATCTGGCTTATGTCCCTTTCTCTTTCTGCTGAATGTCAAAGGACTAAGGGGGGATCATGATGCTGTTTTCCCTGGAGAGGGAATGAATGGTCAGCTGCTTCTTCCTGGCGTTCAAGGACCATGTGATCTGAATCTGCTGAGCCTCCAGTATTATTTCTCTGACTGCCAATTCCAACTTGTGCCCTGGTCAGGCAGTGTCCAATGTGCCTTTTCCAACCAGACTCCTTTGAGTCTGAAGCTCTTGCCCACTGCCAGCCATCATGCCCCCCATCCCAGTTTGCTGCTTCTTGGAGGTCCAGGCCCAGGATCTAACCTGCAAAGACCCTCGTGGATTTTTGGGCCCTCCCTTTGAGCTCTGAGCTCAGAGCCCGAAGAGCATTTTAAGGTCTGAGAGTTCAGATGGAAACCTCACTGTTAATTCATGTGTGCACACAATAATGAATTCCCAAATGGATCTGTCAGCTTCCAGATCTAGCATGATTCCTTTGTGATCTCTCTGGGCCCATTTTCTCCTCTGTCATGGGCATAACCAGCTGCTCACTGGCCCACAGGATTGTGTGAAGATGAGGTAATGTGAGGATTCAGAAATGCACTTTTGAGGATGGCGGTAAGCACCCTAGTCACTCTCTGCATCAAATCAGTGCTGTTGCACTCCAACTTAAACTTCACATCACCACTCATCTTCTTCATTTTCATAGATGTTGATGAGTGGATTGTACTCCTTTGTCTTTTAAAAGAAGCTTTTAAAAACAATCATGAGGTAGTTATGTAGTTAATGCATTGTTTTAATATAAAGCTATGCCAGTTTAGTATAGCAAGATGCCTTCTGTGTGTGTGTGTGTGTGTGTGTGTGTGTATGGGTCTACATATGTGTACGTGGAAAAGTCACACTACAGGGGCTTCTCCTGGCAGAAAAGGAAGGTGGGGATGGTTGGGATACATCAATCAGCAGGTTTGGGCTCTGTAGTGCATCACTTTTAAAATCAGCTATGAATAAGGCAGAACTTGGAGGGAGGTGCCCTAGAGGACTTGAAAGTTAAATGAGGGCAAGGTTTAATTTGGGATATAGGTGTTTGTTCTTAAACATCACACTGTGCTCAGGCCGAGCTGCCTCCCCAGCTGTGGAACAAAAGGCTGTCCTCAGGCCTATAGGGCAGGAAGGGAGCCCTGCACTTGGCATCTCATCCACTTGGAGCCAGATCAAAGATGTCTGCATAATGGTATTCGAGGCTCAGTCTTGCTTTTTCCCATTTTACTGGGATTCTTAAGATCAGAGTATGTGCTTTGGAAACTTGATTGTTTCTGCTGGTTTGATTGATTGATTGATTAATTAATTAATTAAGTTCTCGGGCCTGAAGATAGACGTAATTTTAATCAGTTGCCAAGATTTAAAAAGTCATTATTCCTGCCATTGAGCAGAGAGGGCACCATCCACTCTGGAGTCACACCCACCGCCCAGCTGCCTTCCCCCTTTAGGCCTCCTGCCTGGGGCTCTGAGTGCTTGAATTTGCAGCTCCGAGCTGGTCAGCTTCACCAGTGGGTCTCTGGGGGTGCTCTTATGTGTGCCTCAAATTACTGCCCACGCTAACCACAACCAGCTTTCTGAACCCAAAGTAGTCACTTCCCACCCATTGTGAGCTCTGGCAGTTTCTCTACTGTATTTCAAAGTATGGGTGTTGAGGACTGAATTCTGTGTCTCCCCAAATTCATATTTTGAAACCTAACTCCCAAATGATAGTATTAGGAGGTAGGGTCTTAGGAAGGTGAGGCCATGAAGGTGGAGCCCTCACAAATGCTATGAATATCCCAGAGAGATCCCTGGCCCCTTCTGCTCTGTGAGGACACAGCAAGAAGGTGGCCCTCAGTGAACCAGGAAGTGAGCCCTCACCAGACACTGAATCTGCTGGCACTTTGATCTTGGACTTCCAGCCTGCAGAATTGGGAGAAATATGTGTTTGTTGTTTAAGCCCCTGGTTTATGGTATTTTTGTTATAGCAACCCTCACAGACTAAGGCACAGTATGATCCAGCAGCCCGTGCACTTAGGCAGGGGAGAGGGCTGGCTGTACTTGGCTGAATCAGAGAGGCAGTAAGCAGCGGGTGTAGATGGGGGCTGGTCATACAGATCCATCCTGGCTGGGAGTCTGTGAGCTTTCCATATCTGAAGCCCCATTTGGCTCTTTAGATAAAACCTCTTTAGAAATGTTGCCACTATAGGGCAAAAACAATTTTTTCCCCATAGGCATAAGAGTCTTGAGAGAAATGAAAATACGTGTAATCCTATTTTTAACATATTTTTCAATAATAATGTCATTTTTAAAGAAGTATGAATATAAACACTTATAATTATAAACTGTTGATAATAGATGCACAGAAATGTAAAAACAGAACAAAGCCCTCCGCTTTCAGTAGAAAATGAGATCTTTATTTAAAAAGCCATATCTTCCCCAGAACGTAGCACATCATTTTAGAAACTCAGGGAGGGAGAGTGGGGCACCTCCTCAGGCTCGGCAGCTCTGAAGTTCTATGCAAACACGTCTCCTCATTTTCCATCTAGTAAAATGGTTAAACAATTCTGTAAAACCATCTCTTCATCGGTTATGCCGACTCTCGCTGTGCTCTAACCAACATCATATTAGGAATTGCATTTTCCTCTCTCCGACTCAGATTTAAATCTTGCAATCACCGCTGGGAAGTGAGCTATATCATCTGAGAAATCAGACCACAGAGACGAGCCTGCAGCTGGCAGGCTGGGTCATCTTTAATCGCTTAACCCTTCCTATCAAAGGATGGGTTGTAGCAGCAGATTCCTCCTCCTCAAGAATTCATCATGGCAGGTTTTCTCAAAGAAAAACTGGTAGTTAAAGTGAGAGTGTGTAAGGCAAAATTTTTGCCTTGTACATGGACTTTTATGCCTGCACACGTGTCTGGGTTTATGCACATCTCCATGTAACTCTCTCTCGTGGACAAGTGTCCGTGTCTGGGGGCATGTGTGCTGATGATGTGTATGTACATATGTTTTTATGTGAGAATATGCAGTGAGTCTTCATAGGAATGTGTGCGTGTGTGAATGTGTGTGGCTATGTTGTGTGTCTAAGGAAAATTCTTCCCTGTCTCATAAAATAAGACCCAGACTTGGCAAGGCTGGTATTGTTGGAAATAGTGGCTACAATAATTCCCTTTTTGCTTTTACATCCGAGGCAATGTACTTTTCCTTTGTCAATGGGACAGTAATAAATATACCACAAAAAGGGAACCGGCGTGGCTCAGTCATTGAGCATCAACCTATGAACCATAATGTCAAGGTTCTATTCCCAGTCAGGGCACATGCCCAGGTGGTGGGCTCCCGTGCAGGAGGCAGCCAATCAATGATTTTCTCTGTCATCATTGATGTTTCTATCTTTCTCTTCCTCTCTGAAATCAGTAAAAATATATTTAAAAAGAAAAGCAATTGCACATCGAAGTTGTCTTCTCTTGCTGCTCTTGGGAACCCTTAACCAGCAGAATGTCTTCCAATGAACTGGGGCAAGCCTGCCTGAGACCTATGGCCCATTGACCCCCCCACCACCCCCATTAACAGCTACCACCACTCCCAGGCTTTTGAATGAGGCTGTCCTGGACCAAGCAGCCCCCATCCCACCTGTGAGCTCTCCACAGCCACATGGGCAAGCCCAGGGGAGGCCAGCAGAACCACCCTGCTAAGCCCAGCCCAGATTGCCCACCAACCTAATCATGAGTTAATACTAAACGATTGTTATTTTAAAATCACTAAAATCACTACGTTTTGGAGCAGTTTGTCACACAGGAAGATCTAATTGCCTAATTGATTTAGTCTGTAATAGAGAGAAAAGCCGCTCCATTGGAGAAAGGGGTGTTTGGCAAGGACTGGGGAACATGAATCATATGAAGACATGTAATTTCATGTTTAAACATTCTTTATAATCTTGTTCCCACTTTATGAGTTTAAAAACATAAAAAAGTGGCTTTTATTGGAGGACCTGTCATTAATTCTCACACATAAATGTGCATTAACAAGACAAGCATGGGCACAGGATGGTGGTGCTGGCATGCTCCAACAATGCGTACTGGGGCCTTGGGAAAGAAGCCAAAGAGAAACAAGCCGAGGAAGTTACGATGCCCTAGGACCTGCATTGAGGCTGCGACTTTCTCTCTGGAAGCAAGTGAAAAGATTCAGCCAGCCAGCTCCCAGCCTGTCTCCATGGGGTGGGCATCACTTTAGCATCTATTGCCCAGGAGCTCACTCCAGGCATCTTGACTCCTTGAAGCTCTGCAGAGCCTGTAAAATGATCCTCGGAGAGAAAGAAGACTCTCTTCCCTGCCTGAGGCCTGCCTTTCAGGAACCTGCCACCTCTTTGGATAATTGACTCTAGGGATGATTGGCCTTCTCAGGAGAGTCCATGTGTCCTTCCCAGGATAAGACCTTTACCCTTCAGACCACAGCAGGATATCAGGAAGTGATAAAAAGTCTTTTCTAGATGGCTCTATTTATGTATGGAAGCCGAGGTTGGGTGAGAAAACGTGTGTGTGTGTGTGTGTGTGTGTAAATGCCAGAATATTGGCTCAGAAGTAGGGCCAATGACTTCGGCAGTTCCAGGTCTAGTCTTACTTTACAAGAAATTCCTATTTGGTGTAACTCAGCTATTATCAGTATTTTAGGTCTGAAAGAAACTTTATTTCCAGGAATACTCAGAAAACACAGAAACATTCACAAACAGCTTTGTCATGGGTGAACACCTACACAGGAAATAGCAGGGGGTAAATGTGCTAGAGTTGTTAGGCAACTCTGAGGATTGTGTAGGCACCAAGGACTTACTACATGTTATATGTTAGGTTTCAAACAGGCCTGGACCTGCCCAGCCTCCTTATAAATAAATGCAGCTCACTCACAGTTTAAAAGCATATGCTATATCAAATAGGTCAAAGTTTACTTACCTTTCTTTTTGGAGCGGAAAGGGTAGATTTTAGGACATTATGTGTAAGAAAGGAAAAAGGATTGGATTAATTATGTTGTCATTAACACAAAATAAACTGCCTTTATTAACACTA